>PRKT01000535.1:118225-158904 GCA_003671525.1 Saccostrea glomerata | reverse complement strand
CCCCCCCCCCCCCCACTCTCTACGTTGTCAGTAAAGCGATTAATCTAATAATATTTCAGACATACTAATTCATTTTAATTTAAAGAATGAAACACTGCACATGCAATCAAGTGATATGATTTGTTAATGCGATTCCAGGGTCGAGGCGTTGGGGGTATTTAATCGGAAGTACATGATTATTGTTCGCCATCCCGTATTCTAAAGACGAGCGTTTATTATTTAGGCTTTTTTCAATTTTAGATAAACCTTGCCAATGTTTGCTGCAAACTTATAACATGAAAAGCACAGGGCTTTGTACCAGTAAGAGTCAGGATTTTTTTTTTTTCTAAAATTCCAACCTAAATATTAGACCGGAAAGCAAATTTTCCATAAATATCGACATTAAACTAAGCAACATGTTGATAAAACTTCGTCAAAATTCTTTGGATTAATTATCTGCAATCAAGTGTTGGATCATATGAAGTCAACATTTTTATGTCTAATAAATGAAATATTTAAACAACCTACTTACAGATTTGTTTTCCATAAATTTTAATTTCAATTCATTGGTCAAAGTTGTTTTGAATTTGCGTCTGATTTTTTATGTATATTCATTTCTCGAAATCGTTTATCAGTTTAATTTGATTGGGAGCACATAAAAAGAATAATTGATAAAAAATCTTAATATTAAATAAGAATTTACTCAAATTGTATAAATAAACAGCTTTTTCATAGTTTTGATGAAACATGTATATCAAAAATACCTCTGTATTCATTCCTGTGAATAACGCGCACTTAGCATTAACCTGAAATATTGAAAAGCCCGCAAAATAATGTCAACGACATTGTGACGTCGTTTTATTCTCGTAGTGACGTAAAAAAGTAACTGTAATTTGTTTTCAAAATGCATACCTGTCTGTAAATATAAATAATCTTTTAGTTAATTTGTAAGCCTATTTTGCTTTGTGAATAGTCAGCATGTAGAGATATAAGGATATCTCTCATCTACCATTGATGGGGATCCTATGTTCATATCTTATCATATATTATTTTTAGACAGGTGGGTTATTTAACAACAAGGGGTTTGTAGTTTCACAAGTGTTGGTGTGGTGTTCCAATAATGAGATGATAGATATACTCCTATCTCTACCTGCTGACTATTCACAAAGCAAAACAGACTCGTCCCAAAAGTGAGAAGTTGTCTCGTGTCAAATGATCTCTGTTTAATTGTTATGTCAAGAGTCATTTCTTTTTAATCACCAGAAATATCTAATAAATCTAGGTCTTGACTTTAACACCCACCGCTTAGAAAATCTACTGAAATGATAACGCCTTGTGTGTATATGTTTCATTGATATATGTTTAGTATTATTCTTGTTTTAAATTTAGAGCAGTTTCCCAGGCAGATGTGATAGAAGCATCAGTTTCCCAAGCAGATGTGACAGAAGGTTGGGTTTTTATAATCAACCTTATGTATCCAAATGCAAATTTCCTGTCACGAAGCGTTTCAAAACTGGGTTCACATTTAGTCACACATAATCTGAGATCAAATAACTTTGATTTGTATTATATTGGCGTTCTGTTTAAATCAGTCTAAAAGAACATTTTGATGTGTAACAATGAATGATGATGCAATTTCAATTAAGTTTTGTGATCTTTTACACCGAATATTGAAAACAATGGGATCTTCTAGAAACATCATTTTGATATTCATCTCCACTGCAAGTAATACTTAGGTAATCTTATGCTATATGTTCGTAGCATGTTCTTCAGTTTGGAGAATGTCATTCTTCAGAACTACTCTCTCTAGTAGATCACAGTAAGGTGACTGTGTAACATTTTTTTATTTAAATAATTTATGTTCTGTAGGTAACTCTAAATGTAATATGTTGTGAACTTCCATTGAAAGGTTATTCTTCATAGACGTACAGTCTGATGGCAAACAACTTGCCACACAAAGAGACAAAATCATGGCTCATTATTTCTTTTTCTATTGCGTAGAATGCAATTTTTTAAGACTGTAAACATTTTTTTCATTTAATATTTATTGCTTTCCATTCATTCTTTATAGAGCTCTAATCTTGGAAATTTTAGCAACAAATAAAACTTTATTTGGATTTCAAGCAACACGAGTACACTTCACGATTTGCCTTGATGTTTGAAATGTTGACGTTTCCTTGTTTGATATAATCTTCTTGAATATGACCTCATATATGTACTAATAGTGATTTACCTACACTACTGCAAGATCCCATAGCTGAATTGTATTTGCAATACAAGCAAATGTATAATGATTCATAGCTAATCAGACAGTTGCGGCAAAAACCTTATGTGAAAGAATAATGTGACTGATAAAGCCTAAGTGCGTTTTGTTTGAAACAGGCAATTAAATATGCGTTGATCTAACAGCAAAGCTGCAAGTTAACAATCAAAACCCTTGACACAAATTGGCGGTATTTGACTCAATATGGTCTTCTGAATCTTATGCAAGGATAGAAATCATTGTATTTTTTGTTTGATTATTGTTTGACGTCCCTCGTATAATTTTTCACTCAATTGGAGACGCCAACTGGTGTTTGGAAATCATTCAGGTAGCTAAAGGATCAGTACTTCTCAAAAAATAATTGCACAGACTCTTGCTTATATGATTTGTATTAACAACGACTAATTTAGTAAAACTTGAAAGTTTTATTTTCATGTTTCTTAAGTCATGTCATGTCAATATTTTGTTTCATACAAAAAGCAGCGTTATATACCGTGTATTTCTATAAATAAAATATTTTTCCATAAGTGTCAGATTTCACAATATCCGTTTGAAGAAATGACCAAAACATTTTTTTTATATTTAAAAAAGTGGATTGATATTCTTATAAAGTGTTATATCATTACTCCACATAATAATCCTAAACACGAAAGTGGATTTCAATTGGCCTGATCACTGATTTAATTCAGTGTAACGTTTCAGCCTTTCCGGGTTCATCATTGCATTTGTAGCATATCAATATAAGCTTTCCTAATTGCATGTTAATCTTAGTGATGATTTCGAAAGTTAGATCAAAAGATTTTAAACAATCAACTGAAATGTTAACTGCTTCATATTCAAGAGGCCAGTGATGTGATTTATGTGAAGATTAAAAATCAAGAAGGATTTTGCTACGTTACGTGCTCTGTAAAGGAGAGATATTTTGTGTTCTCATAAGGTGAATATTTGTCCCAATATCCACGGAGATGCGTTTTGTATACGATTGAAATAGATGACTAAAACATTTGAAATCTAATCTCTGTTAAATAAGTTTCAGAGGTTATTCATATATAGGAAAAAATAAACATGGAGTTGATTTTTTTAACTGATTCAGAACTTGCTGGTTGTAAAATGGGGTTTACACTAGTTAAAACAAGAAGAAAAAATCAAAAACAAGAAATATGAACCATTGAATCTTAAATATGCATTAAAAGACTATTAGTATCTTAAATGTTCTTTGAATTACACTTTAAAAAAATTCTTTTTAAGAACGACAGGATTATAGAAATGATTATTCTTACTTGAAAACCTTAATTATATTAAAAATTTATCAAATGGTGCGATTGTCACAAGGGAATCGAAATAACTTTTAAACTTCAGAGAAACTTTAATTCCCCAATGTTCTGATCATCCAATATTTTAAAAAAAAAATTGGACACGTAAAAATGAATTCAAAACAGAAAGGGATGAAAGGGGGTCTTTTTATCATTTTTTTTAAAGCATAATATAAGTGTAAAATTGTAATATAATCAAATGTTGTCTATTAAGAAAAAAATAATCTCTACAAAATTATTTTATATGTTAAATATTTTATATGTAATCAGTTAAAAATCATAATTTCATGTAAGAGAAAAGATTTCTTTATTCACTACCTCCTGTTATATGATGCATTTTATGTTTTCCTTTAATCATACGAGAAACATAATTATACATCTTTCCTATAATTTGAATGAGTTGTTTGCAGATCATAGCTTAATTTAGTAGTACATATTAGATATGTACATAGCATAATTTCTCCAGTTACATGTTTAAGTACATCCACTGACTGCTCCGTTTGACTGATATCTCATAAAAGAAATATATTTAACTAGTCAATGGCATACTTTGGCCTGGTTTCAAATTTACCTGAATGAAGAATTCAGTATGAATAAGATCTGTGCGAAAAGGGAAAGAATTTTTCACATGAGTTGTAATAAAGACTCTCACCGAAGCGGAAAGGCTGATGCAGTATATATTGTATATAACAAGTATTAAATATATCGTGACCTTTGACCAATCTATTCAATGTCTCTTTTAAGGATATTGCTATATTTAGTTACCAAAATATTATGAAAAAAAAAATCAAATGTTTTCTATTCGGAAAAAAAATAATGTGTACAAAATTATCTACATTAAAATCTTATATGTAAGCTGTTGTAGGAATTATAATTTTATTTAAATGAGGAAGATTTCTTTGTTCACTACTTACTGTTACATGATGTATTTTATGTTTTCCGCTTATCATACAAAACAATATACACCTACCCTGTAGTGTGAAGGAGTCGTTTACAGATCGTATCTATATTACATAGTATATATCAAATATGTACATAGCATAATTTCTCCAGTTACATGTTTAAGTGCATCCACTGACTGCTCAATTTGTATGATATCTCACAAAAGAAACATATAATACTAGTCAATGGCATACTTTGGCCTGGTCTCAAATTTACCTTAATGAATAATTTGGTATGAATAAGATCTGTGCGAAAACGGATAGAATTTTTCACACGAGTTGTAATAAAGACTCTCACCGAAGCGGAAAGGTTGATACAGCATCCATTGTATATAACAAGTATTAAATATATCGTGACTTCTGACCCATCTATTCATTGTCTCTTTTAAGGATATAAGATCTTCGCCCAGGGAGAACTCTTTAAAAATAATATTTAATTAAAAACGTGTGAATATGAAGCTTGTTATTACGAAAGCCCGAAGGGTCATTCGAGATTCAAGTTTCGAAATACGAGATTCAGAATTCGAGATTCGAAATTCGAGTTCGAAATTCAAGATCCAAACTAACTAATCAAAAGCGGGTTCAACTTTCGATTACTTCCCCTTTGTTACGTTTTTACTATCATGGAATCGTTGAATATATTTACAACAAATGAATCATTTGCTAAAATGATAATGCAAGAAAAAATGTTTTATGTATTAAAACGAAATAAAAATAAAATTTGGGTTACATTTTGAAAAAAACATATATAATCTTATTTTTCTAATTTAACAAAATAGTAAATACGTATATACGGAATATTATATGGCCTTATCGTTAACTTGCTGATCAAGTAGGACAACTAATTTTATTTCATCAGATCCTTGTTGAAGGAGAAGTTGCAATTATTATAAGTAAATATGAAATATTATGAATCGTATCTACACTGCACAATAATTTAAGGGTATATATTTCATCACATTTATAAAGGGTACATTTGTGCAGTGAGACTTGACTGCTGAATCGAACTGTACATAGCAATATATAAGGTTTAGGGTATATTTTAGTCTTTGGCCATAAAGCTATGGTCAGAGACTAAAATATAACACCATAACGCTTTATAGTTCAGCATCTAATTTAGACTCATCTACTATTTAATATAAGATAAAATAAATGCAGCATTTATTTTTAATTCATACTGTATTGTAGATATGATTTTTAATTAATTAAAGAAATCAAAGCCTTAGATGAAGATTAGTAATTAAATACTTAATTTTTATGTATTTCCTCTATCAGGAAAGCAAACACGATTTTTCTTTATCAATTCTATTTATCTCATACGACTTTCACTTTAACAAAACTTTGAGACTTCCCCTGCGAAACTACATGAATGATTGCTAAATTCAAATTGATGACGTACAACTTGATGACGTACCACCGTTGATATTGACATCCCTCGAAAGAAAGTATAATTTTATTAGATAACTTATTTGTTATTTGTATATTAAACGATTTCTTAATAGTAAAATCATAATAAAGGGGAGTAATCAAATCTTGAACCCGCTTTTGATTGGTTTATCTGGATCTTGAATCTCGAAATTCGAATCTCGTATTTTGACTCGATTGAGCCTTTTGGGAGCTTTTGATTGGTAAATCTGGATCTTGAATCTCGAAACTTGAATTTCGAATCTCGAATTTCGAATCTCGTATTTCGAACCTTGAATTTCGAATAAGCCTTCTGGGCTTTCGTATGTTATTGCAAAATTTCCGTGCAACAATTTTTTTGCATCTTAATTTGATGCAGTATTCTTTGAAGTTTTGAAAAGGGTCTTGTAAAAAGTTAACACTTTTGCCATATAAAACATGTAAAAGAAAGAAGTTAAGAGATGTGGGATTTTATTTAATGTAGTTATAGATACCGATGCTCATTAGCACGATATGAAATAAGATGTGATTTATGATGTTTTGCAATGGCAGTACAATACTTTTTAACTATGTCTTACACATGTATATATATACATGTACTAAAAGAAGGAAATAGAAAATTGAGAAAACCTAAAAACGAAGTTCTAGTATGCAAATGTTTATAGGTATACTTATATGATTCAAACAGAAAAACCTTTGTTGATCAATTTTCAATTAGAAAATGCAAAGCTGATGTTTCTATTCACTTTTCCTGAATTAATTTTGGGGGTCTTACAATTCCTCATTATAATACGACTGACTTTAATGATTAGCTTTGATGAAATACTATGGTCAGGAAATGCATTACTTTATCGATTCAGAGGTATTTTGTGAGCTAAATTATATGAAATATTGGCTCAAGCCACGATAATATAATGATGCATTCATATCAAGTGTTAAATCATGAAGTTGTTTGTTGTGATGAATAATTCAATCATTGTTTGATAAATGTAAATAGTCTTAGCCATGATGTTTGATAAATATTATAATTTAGGTACATGTACATCATAACTTGATTCCTCACGTCCTGGATGTATTATTTTCTCAAGTAAAATGAAGTGATATTATTTGGTATCTTGAGTTATGCATATTATTATCTACACACAATTGGTTGGCCGGATGGAATAAGCTTTCTTCCGTCATTAAATCAAAGGTTGGAATAGAATCCATAGATTACAAACGATAAAAATAACTACGAAATAAGCGTTTGAACCAATGATTTTGGGACAATATGTAAAATTTACGAAGTAATTGACTCAAAAGATTCATTAAGAAAAAAAATATCTTCCAATTTATATGCTGCTAAGTGCTGCTACAATGTACCACAGGGACTAAACTTTTGAACCATTCTTAAAGATTAAGTACATCACAGTATAAGATGGTATGAAATTAAAAAAAAGTATGGTAAATATTTTGAATATAAATTTACAAAATATCGTTCAAAATGAAATGTGAAGATAATGTACAAAAATAATGTTTAAAAGTCAAATAAGTCAGTGCAAATTCTGCAGAGTAAACACAGACTTCTGAAAACAGATGTAGGACGAATGTAAATATCAAGAGGGACTGCGCATTTAAAGTTAACCGGATACACCTGGCATGATTTCTTTCTCACGGATAGACAGTGATATCCGTTGAAAATTACGTGTGAAAATAGAGGCCTTACAATTTGCATAAAAATTGCCATCCAACAGTATGCTTAATAATAGATTGTATTTACAAAGAAGGCTATTTTATGAACAATAAACGTTCACTGCACTTAATAAAATCATTGCAACAAAATGAACTTAAAAAACATTTTTTAAGGAATGGCCCACTTGCATCCATTCTACAACTTGGGCTTGCTGTACACTATAGAGCATGGAGAATCCAATGAAAATGAACTGTCAGGATGTGTCATTTTAAGGAGAGAATTCTTTTGTATCAGAAGATAAAAATGGTGGACTATCTTGTAATTCTAGCATTAATTTTCACCGATCCTCTACCAATCATATACTATGTCATTAGCTCGAATCTCCAAATTTCTCCTATAAATGCAAGAGTTTGTTTTAACAAAGCTTCACACATTTGTAAGATTGTTCAGTTGAACTACATTGTATCTGGTATTGTGTTATAAAAAGAATTATCTGATGAACATATCAAATTTTTTTCTGCATCAAAATACAACAAACTCTTGATTTTACATATATCCTTCTGAAGAGACAAAGGTCTTGTTAGTGCATCAATTTTTCTCTTTGCAAATATCTTTCTCAAGTTATGTCTCAAGATACAGGTGTATGATGCATCATTAGGATTTTGTCTTCCAGCTTTGGTAAACTACAAAGTTGAGTGATGAAGGCCTCTGTAAAATATATTAATTTTTTTTCATTTAAAACATTGGAAATAAATATAAAATCAAGCATGCAATTTTAACACTCATGTTTTTATCCGTGTAGCATACACTGTACCCTGGTAGAAAGAAAGGTAAAGTCTTTGATTTCATTAATAAATTACAAACCATGCGTAAAGTATTCATCATCTCATTACAATTTTAGTTTGCATTCTATTTTGTATACATGTATTCAAAAAACATTTTGCCATTTTGATATATGTTTTCCATTATACATTTTAATGTATTTTTAAAAACTGCATATCAAATATAAAGTTAAATTTACTCTGAGTATTGTTAAAAAGCTATGTACGAGGACCGTTCAAAAATTACGCGGACTGTGCTATTATTTACTCTTAAAGACGTCATATAGTTATGAAATTTCACAGAAATATGTATCTTAACGATTCCAATAAATTTTGGGCAAAATTTTTGCATTTAAAAAAATTCTACTAAAATTATCGGTATGTTGATATCGCAGATGGAGAGGTACGGAGCACGACAAAAAATTTGAAGCAAAAGCATGCGGAATCCAAAATTTAACTCATCAATTTTCTATAATTCGCGATATTTTTCGACAATTTTCTCAAATGTATCTTTAAATTGTTCTATTATTATGTATTTAGATTTCTGACATGATATTGGAAGTACTGACAGAGATATTGTGATTTTTCTCTGATGTGTTTCCCGTGAAAACGACTGTGAAAATGACGTCTCCGGAATTGACGGTGCATCACACTTTTGTTAAATTATGTGTAATGCTCGAGATATCGCCAACATAAATCCAAAATATGCATAATAAAACATTTAGTAAACTAGGGTATTCGTGACATTCGTCCACAAATAGCTTATTGAAATTTTAGACCTCTGTAAAAAGGCTCTACAGGAGGACGGGAAGAAGATTATCGACGAAAACTTCATCCGGACTGTACAGAACGTGATTGAGAGTGACCAATGCCACGCTATATCTCATAAATACCTGCAGTTTTTGGTCTGAAATTAAAAAAAAAGACTATCCGGGCCCTCCCCCCCACCACCCCCACCCCCACCCCACGAAATAGGATTTTCGAGTTTGGCTAATTTTCAATTTTTTTTTTTTGCTTGTCAACTTTTTAAGTAAGTAAAAAAATTTCTCAGGTTGGCCCCCCATTTTCAAAAACGATGCTACGTGCCTGTTTTGATGCTAAGTAGATAAGGTAACTCAAACTGTACAGGTACTCTTGGGAGCTATCTTAGACATATGTTGCATGCGGTGAGGGTATAAATAAAGAGTATGTATTTTGTCAACGGACCAAGATATATTTCAGCTCAAGTGCTACTGTTTTTAAAGGATCTCTAATTCAACAGAGACTTACTTAAATTACTGCCAATTTTTTCGCAAACCTAAATCTTTAATAAAATTGATATTGTGTAATCTGTTTGGTATTGTATGCTCCCTACAACTTTCCAATTGAGTGCTGCTCAAGTGTTTGCTCAAGTGTTTGCTAAAGCCTCTTATTCAACGGATATATGGCTAATTTGTTCACAAGATTTTGACAAATTCAAATCTTAAATACACTTGTTAATTGAAAATATTAATGACACCTCTCATTTTTTATGGCTTTATATCTTTCCTACTCTGAAGAGGTTGTTTATTTTTGGAGTTTCTCAAATAAACTATGGCAAGATTTAAACAGTGTTGTACCCCTGTGAATTAATATGTTTTAAATGTGCATCAAAGGCTACGTATTATACTTTTGTAACCCTTTCTCCTAAACTATAGATACCCATCTATGTTGTGTTCTTTTTCTTTTAAAGATGTATATGTATATGATGCTTTTACCTATAATATTGCCTGGAATAGATTTTAAAATATTTTTATTTAGCCCCAGTAAACATGTAAACATAGTAAATATTTTCATATACTCAATTGAAAATAATTTCTTTTTTGTTAATGATAAGTCGCACATCTTTGTGACACATCTTATACTGATTTTCTTTCAAGTTTGTATAATAAGGGAATTAAGCTCTTACATCAATCTTTCATCCTTAAATCATGCGTTATATTCTTGTCCTTTTTATTTCATGTTTTCTGTATAGTCGACTGTACAAAACAATAACAATTGCAGTATTTGTTAGACGTAAACAGATGATGAAATGATTTTACATAGGTCAAATACCTTAACACATTGATATCGTGATTATGTATGGAATATAATGAACCCACGTTAGAAAAATGCAATTGGGCTCGTTTAATTGTCAGATCGGCTTTTGGTTTTCAATACCACCCAGCTGTAAGGCCTTGTGTCATCAGGAAAATAATGAAAATTGTGGATTTCTTTATATAGATCTCTATCTGTGTGTCTGTGTTTTTTAATCAGTCAATCAGAGATTTTAAAAGATTTTGCCGGCTCAAATGGATAATTGCACAGTTATTACATCTAATATGATCATTTGAAAGCAGCACAAAGGAAAGGGCAATTAGTGGATAGTTAAGGACAGACGAGACGTTCCTTAATAATAGATAATTTTTTGAAGAGTTTGTCATTTAAGTGTTTCTACTTAAACATGTTTACTCACAAAAAACTGAGGTACACCCCCCCTTAAAAAATTTAAAAAAATATTTATAAGATTACCTGGAATATTTTTTTAAAATGACATTTGAAATATTTTCATAATAAAAAAGGAAAAAAGTATGTATCTCATTATGCCAATATTGTTAACACATACTATTGACACTGGAACCAAAAGTATATGATATCATTTTAGTTATAGATCGATGTTATTGACTAAAGTAAAAGAACTAAGAATATCCACTGATTTCAGGGATTTACATCTAAAATTGCCCTTTGGCTAGGCAGAATCAGTACTTTCCCTACGGCTACTTTGAAATGAATGTTTTAACGCAATAACTTCAATAGTTAATTTTGGTACAATATTTCCTCTATAATTACTTTAAAAGTAATGACATAGTGTAAAAATTGTTGAGAAAGATCCATTGTTGATATATATAGAACAGGTTTTTTCACGCCTAAAAATAGTATCGACTCTATATATATTACGATCATTGTATGAATAATAGATTTAGTTTGTAGAAGGAGAATCTCATTATAGATTAATAAGTGAGTTTTCTTTCATGTTATTTGCATACAATGCTGGTTAATTTAATATTGGATATTACTTTTTATATTTCAATTTTATTAGGATTTCTGTTCTGTCTGTTTTGAAATAATTCACAAAGTATTAAATGGCTGCGTTTATTTTTTTTGTAGTCCTCATTTATTAATACACACAGGATCTTGTATCCCTGTAACTTAATTTATTTTCACTTAGGCCCTATATAGTAATCATTACCAAAAATACTTCATCAATTCATCAATTTTAATTAATATGTCCCAATGATTTCTAGCTCTAACTTCAACCCTGCATGGAGATAGTTTTGAACAATTAAATGATAAACATTCATCACATTTTTATGTTTATTTTTTTTGTAGTCCTCATTTATTAATACACACAGGATCTTGTATCCCTGTAACTTAATTTATTCTCACTTAGGCCCTATATAGTAATCATTACCAAAAATACTTCATCAATTCATCAATTTTAATTAATATGTCCCAATGATTTCTAGCTCTAACTTCAACCCTGCATGGAGATAGTTTTGAACAATTAAATGATAAACATTCATCACATAACATACCAAAAAAAAACTGGCTTCTTTTATTCCCACATCATCATATAATGATTCATTAAACATGAAATACTCGTATAGGGCTAATGTTAGGTTAAATATCTATAGTTATCTGGATAAAAAATGAAATGCTGCATATTAAAACAGGAAAATAATCTAAAATTCCTGCGAACGATGATATAGCAATATATTCACTATATGTAAGCTTTACATGTGCACTATCGTATTTTTTCACAATACAAGTGGTCCTGGGTCAAAACGTTGCTAAGGGACACATTGCCAATTTTATTTCATATTTGAGGGCTTGATTTTACATTTAAAGGGGTCGATTAATTGAAGCTCAATGGTGATAGTCATACTTCGGATATAAAAGCAAACAAATTTAAATCGTAGAAATTCTCAAAATATATATACTATATATAGCATATATATATATAATATATACTATATATAGTATATTTCCTTCAACTTTCAATACAAGAGTTCATCAGAGGCTATCTTAGACATATGTAGCTAAAAAGTGTAGAATCAATGGTCGATGTCAAGATGTGAATTGTATCATTATCCTGTGATGTTTTATCACATTGATATCAAATACTTCATTCAGGAGGTATTGCTAGCCCACTTCACTGTTTGTCTAGACTTGTTACGTGAAGGCAGTTTTATCATTTTTTCTACAAATTGAGCGGACACAAATCTTCATTGAAGGGATTTATGACACAATTTATAACACTCAACTGTGCTTTAGATCGGCACTAAGGCAATTGCCTGTAAACTTATATTTAACAACAAATAATGGACGTAATTAATGAAGGGTCTAATTGATCATAAATCAATTGGCTTGTCAAGGAATTTTTTCTTGTTTTTTTTCTTTTTCTTATGCTTTTATTTGTTGCAGAATAAAACACCTTATTATACATTTATTTTTCATGTATTAAATGATTTCTATGAATTTTACCATAAAACAACATTAATATTAACAATATGCTTTTTAGTGAGATTTTCAAGTCATATTTTGCCGGGTGTCTGTCTCTCTGTCAGTCTTGCTGTCTCTCTGTCTGTTAACATTTCAATTTTCTATTTCTTCTCAAAAATCACTGGACCAATTTCAAATAAAATTGGCTTTTGGTGAAGAAGATTTATTTCTGTGCAAATAAGAGGTCCATGTCCTGTGGTATAGGGAGATAATTAAGAATTAAAAGAAAATTGACGTTATCTTTCAAAAAAAATTTTCAAGAACCACTGAGCCGAAAATATTAAAACATGTGTTACCTTTATTTTTACCAAGTGTTTATTCAAATTTATTCAAATGAAATCTAATTTCCCTGGATAGGATTGGGTCCTATTTTGGGATCAAAGTTTTGCACAGGAACATTTAGGGAATAAGTTTTAAGAATTTTTTTTTTATGAACAACAAAGCAGTGACTAGTCATATTGATATACATGTAAGTATCCTAAAAAAAACTTGTTGTAGATTCAATTTGCTTTTCAAATCATACTCCCAAGGTAATTCCCCCGAGCATAACATTGCAGATGTAAATAAGCTAAAAGTAGTAAAAAAAATGAAGAGAATAAATTGTAGTTATCATTTTCATCACCGATAATCGCAAGATCTCATGATCAAACATTGTTATTTTTTTATTCCCAAAATGCTTGAAAACAACCGAAGGAAAATTGTACAGTAAAAGGTTCGATATTGGGAATGATAATCACCAGTGCATGTCGTTTGTTTTTCTATTCATGGTTACCAAAACCTCAGATACTATATAGAGTTATAGAGTATGCCCCAGGGTATGGACACTAGTAAGAATATACAAGGTACTAGATGACATTGTGATCATGCAGCATTAAAACCATGTTAAATGTTCAACTATGACAAAAATTAGATAATATACACATAGATTTTATGTGATTTAAAGTACTTAGTATTTTGCAATATTTCTTGAAAGAATCTCTTATAGGGGTTAAAATGCAATTCGAATGCCTCTTGGAAGATATTCTGTTTAGGGGGACAAAAATAAATATATCCATTTGGGAAGTGTTTCAATGAAGGTGAAAAATAAAATCAGCAGTGATGATGAGTGAGGGGCATATGCATAAAGCAGTTTATTTCATTTAGCTATCTAATTACATATCGGGAAAATAATTCCCTCTCTTTCCCGGATCTCTACGATCATGGCATTGATTATTCTATTTTTAAAACCAACGCAATAACCTCGACTAAAGCAGAAAGTGGTACTTTTTATTCGTACATTTCTGCAAAAAGTCTCAAACAGTAACGCATTTTAAATAGGAATGAATTCAAACAAAGTAAAGAGTCTCTGTTTAGAGGTATGATATATGTCTTTTAACTTAACCGGGGCAAATGGTAATATGAAAAAATGTGTTCTTGGAATGAAGCAGCATTTCTATGGTCCATAAAAAAGCTCTTTGACTTATGAACACTCTTACTATTAAACTTCCTTAAACGGGGACAGAAAATGTAAAAAGGTTCTTAAAATTCTTTTGATGATTCCTTATTAACAAAAAGCAATCTTTGTTTAACACGTTAAAAATACATTTGCTGATATAGGCGTTTACGGACTTTATCAAACCTTACCTGTTTGAAGTAAATGATTAGTTAAGAGATTTTTTAAAATGTAAAATATTTAGCAAATTTTTAATTTTTAGTACATTGTCGTGGGATGCTTGTTAGATATAACATTGAGATATTAAGAATTTATGAGATGCGAAAGTTGCAAGATCATCAGTTTCCTACATGCCACAGTGTACCAATATGATTCAATTCTTGCAACAACCAGCATTGCTGCCTCTCAGAGAAGAATTAGTAAATTCATGCATCTATACAGGATGAAATTTTATTAGTCTTATTTGAAAAGGTTAACATTTTTACGTTGACAGAAAAATATATCCATATATGTAGAAAAGATATTTATTAAGTAAGGATAATTATCCAATTTGAAAATGAATATCAGAATATTGCTCATATAATTCTGTTTATGTCCCTCTTCAGCTTAGATACTCGTTGAGGACAGAGAGAAATGTTGTCTTAGTGGTAAGATTCTTTTGTGAAAATGGCCACAGGTTTATAGAGCAATAATCTAAAACATAGACAAAATCATAATCAAGAAGATACCCATCTTTATGTAAAAAGAAATTGTTTTTATACATAGATTATTTAGATATTCTCCGGATGTTTATTTTTACAGTACAACTGCTTTTTATACATTGTATGAAGCAAAAAAACCCACACGTATGCATTTTCCTAGATGTTTTAAAGAGTTAAAATGAATTAATTAAAGAGATTCTTGCTCATAAAGATTTTATTCATTATGTATTACATAACTTGTCTACGTCTTAATGAGTTACTTTAAAAAACGTATTATTCCATTTGACTTAACTTTTAAATTTAATCAATGTTAAGCCTTATTATGGGACTTTTTTCCTTTTTTATTATGAAAATATTTCAAATGTCATTTTAAAAAAATATTCCAGGTAATCTTATAAATATTTTTTTAAATTTTTTAAGGGGGGGGGGTAATATTTTGGGTCTGAACTAAAGTGGTGGAAATTTGTTTTCAAAAGTAATATCAGACAAGGAAAAAATAAACAAACTATTTTTTTGGCTATAGTATAGATAATTTGATTAAGTGATTGATTTATTCGAGTTTTTTGTCCCAATAAAAAAAATTCACTCAGAGAGGTCACCATATACCGAAAAAGAACTTAATTTTTTTTAGCGGTACTCGGCACTCAGGGCCATGAAGCAGTGAAGAATCTTAATCACGCCAACACCTGCTGTGACATGGGGCATCGGTCTTTAAAATCTAATCCAAATGACAGGCAATTGGTTCCATATCGATTCATTGAAACACAGTATTGACTAGTTACCAACGGAATCACATTCCTAAGAAAACGTAAAATTTTGGTTACCCAGAAACATTGACGTCCACGAATAAAAATGATTCCACAGTAGTCATAGAACAAATCTTTTATAGCACCAGGAAGAATTGCTTTATCATGGCTAAAAACAGCTAGATAGCTCTCAAGCTGTAGTAGATTATCATAGATAGATAATCTTTAGTTACAAAACTGTTAGTGTGGCAAGCCAAATTATCGTAATCGAATATTTTTTTTCAGTGGACTGCAGCAAAAATCTCCATTTAATGAAAGATTATACACAGAGAGTGATAAAATATCACTAACTTCTGTCAAGGAACCGAATGCATAGCTTAACTAAAAACGATCCAAACATCGATTTTATGTTGTATTCAACCTTATTGGCATTATTATAGTTTCTTCTGTTGCTTATTTAGAATCTCTTTATTAGGTGTCCTTAATATTTAAAGAAATTCGAAAAAACAGAACCATCATACTCTACACTATATGACTGAATGAAAGCCTTCCATTTAATGAATGATACAGGATCAAGTTTTACAAAGATACTTAAACTGTAATTGTTCGTGAAAAAATATATCCGCAGATATTTTGCATTCAGGCAATTTTGTATGCACTCTTTTTATATAAAAAAGTCTCTGAAATAATTATAAGGTGCTAAGCTAAGTAGCTATTTATGTCTGCATTTATTGAAGTATGTAAATATTAAAATAGATTTGTTCGTATGTAAAAATAAGATAAATGCAATTTTTTGCATAATGCAAGCATAACTAGGTCAGCTTAAAGACAAAGTAAGAAGTGTTCGGCTTTACAAACTCAAAATTTTTTTAATTTGTTCACTTGCAGTAGGCGATAGAGGTGGTCTTTTTGTATCAATCATTATTTGCAGATTTTAGCGTAATCTATTGTGCACACAATCTGTGCGTATGGTTCGTATTTCCTTTTTGCAAACAACAACTCGACACTTTTGGGGTATAATCTTCAACAATTCCGACGTTAAGGTTATTATTTCTTGAAGAGGATGTACACTCATACGTTTATTGGTTTATTCAAATGCAAAAGCCGCTAAAAAAATGAAAAGGTTAAATTGTTTCCTCTCACAAGGCACACATGTCCCTTGTGAGAAAATTAATGTCCATACATTTTGTGTTTAAAAAGATAGTATTTTTGCACTTGTTATATACTACTTCAACTATGATACTAAGGGAATTGTACAATTCAACCTTTAGGAAAAGTGCTGGGAAGGAATCAATTGGATGACAAGGTAATTGTCGAAGGGCATGAACTAATTTGATGAGGTGCTCAACTCAGCGCAGTTTCATTGGTTTTCACATGCACTGCAGTGGGCGGTATGTCTCCTCCTACAGAAACATAATAAATATCTGCTAAGCTGAACGTTCTCTATTGTGCAAACAACCTGTGCATTTAAACGGAGTATACATAGTTTCTTTCACTGAAGCATTATCTTTCTCATCCTTTTGAATCAGGACATATTTCTTGAAAAGTCACATCAAGTAAGTTTTCAATTTTTATGCCTTTTATTTATATTATTTCAGTACGTATTCAGAACTTTAATATCTATTTTACTTACGACACTAAATACATGTACAAGCATACGTAAGATCAAGGAATACGTGTTCATTTAACCCTCAGCGGACATTGTGTTTTGTGACCAAAATCAAACATATCCTTATTTAAGTAAAAAAAAATATTATGCATGGCTCAAAAATGATTGTGCAATTTTTTTATGGACCAAACAATCTAGATGTGTTATATTGCATTGAAACTTGTAGAATGCAGGGTCGAACTCTTCCTACTGTACATTCTCCCTTCAGCGTGTGTACTCATAAAAGTGTAATTACTTATCCCCACCCTGCCCACTGTCAATTTCATCGATGTTTCCATTGTGCTATTTTATTTGATACATTATCTGATTTTTCTAATCTATAAGACAATTATTATCAAAATGCGTAGGAGGGTAGTGCAATGTATTTGAACAAATTTTAAAGAACCTGACACATACAGTGTATATAAATACGCGTTCATTCATGCATAGTATCAAAATGAGATTTCTATTTTAAAAGTTTTTTCAGGTATATTTTTGAATTGATACTTCTTCACTTGTATTTTAGCGATAGGTATCATAACTAATGAAAGCCTCGTTTTGAGATTGATTACATGCATGGGAGTATTTTGTATACTTTAGGGTTCGACACTACATGCACTATGCATAACAACAATAAAATATCTACCGATATATCTTACACATATCACTTTGCATCCTTTTTTACGTACACGCGGGTATGTTAAGGAAGCATATAAGCAATTTCTCGGGAAATTTAGACTTTTTGAAGAAAATTTAGTTTAATAAATTACCAGAACCACTGATAAACGTAAACTGTTATTTACTATTGCATACAGATAAAAGCGTGTCTAACCCAAAGACGTGCATCACCGCCACGGCATCACGTGACTTCTATTAATAGTTAAATTTTCCTTAATAAAAAGGCTTACAGAACAACAATACCCCGGAGTTTGATAATTTCTTTGAGTATTTAATATAGCTGAAAAACATCTATTTTGTCTAAAAAGTGCTGCTAGAATCCGACTATCTTGTCCGTAAAATATTTATTCCACACATTCGCAGGAAACCTTACCCTTTGTTTTGAATTTCATACATATGAATCGAGATTTTTCGTACAACCGTGCTTAACTTGGGATTCTAGCAGCACTTTCCAAGTTTGTTAAAACGCAAACTTTCAATCTGTACAAATCGTATGTTTTGAAATATCCAGCTTATTGTTGTTCTGTTGCATTTTTTGTCAAGAAAGACGGACGATAGGTCTACCGGGATACGTAATATAGCTGACTGTCTTCGAAAGAGAAAATAATCGATGAAAATAAATAAGCATACCTGTTTTATTAATTGAACTCCATATGAATTTAACACAATATTTCCGATATTTCCTTTTAAACTCCATTTTACATATCTTTGATCATGCCGTCTTAGCCAAATTCTCTTTACACGACATGATCAAACTCGATGTACACATATGACGTCATCGGTGGTAGATTTCAATCATAATGACTGTTACAGCATAAAAAAATAAAAACATTTTATTTTTGTTAATGTTTACACGTTTCTATTCATTTTCTAGAGTTAAATTACATCGCTAAATACCAATATTACGAAAACCTGATTTGTAAAATTGACGTCATCTTGCCTACTAAGACGTCATAATGCAGCACTGATTTAGCCAAGTTAGAATATTTTGTAGGCTTCCTTATTCCCCCTGCGCATCTTTTTTGTTGTGAATTAAAGAGAGCACGATTATTTAAAACATGTGTTTTGAATCGAAGAAATAGAGAGAAATTCTGTTTTATTAAGACGCTATTTTCTGAATGACTTTCGCGTTGAACATTTTTTAACTGTAAAATTGTATTTGACACGGGTATTTAATTGTAAATGATACATATCTGTACTTTCTTTTAAAAGCGAAACGATCTGCATCATTTGTTGAATAATTTATTTTGTGAAAAATCGTAAAGCCCAGTTCTAAAGATAAATCGTCCTAGAACGTTTTGTGGTAATTTTTATTTTATATGACATCTACACATTTATTTACTTTCATATCTTTAAATAAATCATTTGGCAGTTCACAAGACATAAAGCACACTTTGTCTTCCATCCTAATTGTTGGGCAGGATTTGATAAAGCTTGACATCTGGTGGTGATGGATTTAAAAGATATCAGCTCCCTCGTCGAACTGACATAATAAACAAATATATCACAACTCAACAGCTTATCGGGTAATTGTACATCTCGTTGTTAGCAGTTATTTAAATCTCTGAAGTGTGGTAGATTTGGTATAGAATTTACTTCTTGGATAACAGTGGTCACACGCAGGCATGGTGTTAGAAAGACTGCTCAAGAAGTGTGGTTTTTTTTAATAAATCCGATATCGTAAATCATAGAGTTAAATTCTTATCTTATCTTGGTGTACCAAAAATGAAACACTGGATCTCTTTAATCATTTGCCTCCTTACAAACCCCGTCTAAACCATTACTATTGAAAAATAAACTAGAGGTACTGTGAGCACTGAGCTCACTAAATAATATCCCCCAACTCCCATATGATTATAATGACAAAGTCCAAGTTTTTTATTTTCTCTGGGAGACCCAAAACAAGTGTCAGATCGAAAAGTAAAATACATGTAGGAAGTCACAATGGTTATATGTTATAAAGAATCTGTAAAGTATCATTAAATTGTACTCTTTATTTTAGGATATTATAGGAGGAGGTACAGATAAAAGGTGGGTGCCCTTCAATATGATAGAAAGAATTATACTCGTGTAGATTAGCAGTGGTCATGTTTTGTTATTGGAAACCCGAAATAAGTGTCCGATCAAAAAGTAAAATAAGAGGTGCACAAAGGCATTGTGTTACAATACTTCTGTGAAAGGTCTCCTTACTTTTCATTCAGTGGTATAGAAGAGTTGCAGAAAAGAGATGCGTACCCCAAAGCGTTACATACGGACTGACATACATACAGAAGGACGGACGGACATCTTGATCCCTATATACTCTACAACTTTTCAAGCGGGGCGTATAATGATGAAAAGATCATGTTCATCGGTGCCATTGGAGGAGACACTGCTAATTGTAAATAACAGTTAAAACAGATGTTTTGAACGTTCAAGAGTTTTCATAATTGTATACAAAAAATACCTCTCTAAAGTCATATAAGAGTACTTCATCACATTGCAATTACTGGGCGCAAAATTAAAAGCTACAATTAGGAAAAAGAGTGTGAGGAAAGACTGTCTGTTTTTGAATCATGTATAAAATTTTTGAAACATTTTGGAACATACAATACCAGGATAGAATTTCGAAAAACCAAGAAAGACTTCTAAAATAACGAGAATTAAACTTTTTTTAAAAATTAAGTTACACAATCTTTGGTATAATACGAAATAAAGTTATTAAGTTGGTAGTAGTGTGGTATTTTATAAATAAGTACCTTTTTTATGAGATCAATATTTTATCATAATGGTTGTAATTGATGTAATTGATTTCTATTCCCATAGTTAGAATAACCGAATTAAAACTATATGCATTAAAGTACATATAGTTTCTTTTCAAAGAACTCTTTTGATAATAGAAATTATATGCTTAATTAATCTTTACTCAAAAGCCAATGAGACACATGAATACACAGAAAATGAAAAGACACCTGCAGAAATGACAACGTTCAACACAGCTGTGTAGCAATACTTTTTTGATAGGTATTTAAATGCTTGTTTTCTCCCCAAATATCCACCTGTGCGCTAAACATGATTCCACATCTAGAAGTGTTGTTCATTTGAAGCATTCAAACGTTAACTTTTTTTACCGATATGTTAATTTTATATCAATTATACATGTACATTGACCTATGTCTGAAAATATAATTTCTGTGACAACATCATTTTCCAAAAACTCAATTGGGCAATTTGTTTTCGGTTAAGATGTATACGTCATGGAAAGCATCCCACATAGAATTGAGATCAGTAGCATGCATGGCACAATAGGATCCACTCCTTGTTGTCGCGGTGTAATCGCAGTCTAAATATTTACAAGACGATTAATCTCATTAGAATCGCTGTAAAAGCGCGATAGAAATGTAGTGTCATCTCCAGGGACTCCGCAGGGTCTCCATGCAAGCGCAGCGCAGGTTGTACCATAAATGCGTTCATACTCCAATTATATGTGCGTGAAGACAAGGTGTGCATATGGATCGAGCTCTCATTGCCGTGTTGAAGATCTCAACCCACTGCTACGGCTATCAAACGGTGTTATTTGTACTTAATATATTTTGGTGATTTATTTTAAATTGTATACTGTACATTATTTTCAATGATCGGACCCCGAGGTCTAAGCAGTAAATATATATAAGCGAGGAGACAAGAACCGGTTACAATACTACGTTTCTACTGCGTTCTTATCAGACCGTGATCTAGGCAGGTACTTTGTGCATGTCCAAAGTTATCGCATTTCCCTCGTGTTCTAGAAGACCCTACGCGACCCTTCACATCAGAAAAGATCTCACCGCGTTGTCACGGTGCTGTAGGAGACTCTACGGTGCCTACCACGGTGTTTTTCATTTTTTTTATGGACGCCGTGCGATCACCGTAGTTATACACTGCCGGTGTGACTGGCGTTTTCACTAATGTTTAGATAGAAAATTGATCTAAACTAAACCCACAATAAGAGGCAGATAATCATTTTATCAGATGTTTTCAATTCAGTCCATTGAATCATCAAATGACACAGAATCTCAATCAAACTATATATTGCTTTTGTAGCTTTACAAACCATACTGATGTATGACAAGAGAACAAATCTCTTAATGAGAGGTCCTCATCAGATGTCAAACATACACTTATTCATATAAACTGTCTTCCCTTTAACCTTTGTGTCGCTTTTCTTATCATACTGTTGTTACTAACATCGATGCATTCCTTCCTTGGATAGGTGTTTGTTTAAAAAAAAATCTGTTCTGGACACATTGAGAATATAAGGGATAATTATGTTTTTTTCTATACTTCAGAAAGAAATTTATCGAGCAATTTATCGACGGAAAAAATCTTTATTAGTATTATTAAATATACAAACCATCCTCCCCACACACCCCAAGCTCTCAACCCCAAAAATGACACCAAGAGCTCTTGTTTCAGTTATTTTTATCATAGCATAACAAAAGTATCCCGCTAAAACCGGCAGTACTTCTATTTATATTGAGTTAATTGTGCTTATATATTATTAAAGTTATATTGTAACAAATTGTTTTATCATTTTGGATCACACAAAAGAAGAGTTCTTGAATCACTTGTGTAATATACATACCTTCATACTAAATTCGGTTACCTTTTGCATTACCTGGGTATTTGATTAATGCTGAATTGCGCAATATACGATGATGAGGCTTCAGCATGTCTTTCTTTGGTGAATGTTATTTTTCTAAGGTCCTTCATTTTTATTAATATCACGAAGAAAAATCAGCCAAGAAGTATTTATATGGGGGCATATTCGGTTGATGCTGTCTAATTTTCATTTATACAACAAAACAATCTAGCAGTAATCGACAACGTACTGACACTAAGGAAAAATATTCTATGACCTGATGATGATCATAAGAAGATGATCCTACAATGTATCGTTTACAGAAGGAAGCTATTCAATTTTCAATTTTCACAAGTGTGTCTACGTCCACACGTTCAAAGACATGATTTCATGCATGAATTAATTAAGACGTGAATGGAATAATGGGGTTTTAAACGTCTATTGATAGAAAAAAATAACAGCAATTTTAGCAATGGTATGGATTGTTAGAAATGCTTTAAATCAGAAAATACAGCTGCAAATTTAGTCTAAAAACAAATCGCAATGCATTAACTTAGCAGGAAGGAAATTTCTTTGTCATTGTGTGAAACTGAAACTGCTAGAGTGTTACCGGGTCTCATAGATAGCTAATGTATGATAACAAAACTCTTAGTGTGGCAAATCGCATTATCGTAATTGAATCTTTGCCTGAATACCGCAGAAAAAATCCCATTTCATGAAAAGAAAAGCGTCAGTAACTTCGTTTTCATCCCTCCTTGGGACCTGATTTACCTATCCGAATTTTGTATTGTTTAATGGACTTTTGAGCTTGAATCATTTTCTCAAGATATTCCATTTCATGGAACCAAATAGGTAACTTTACCCTTATAAATTAGATCTGATTAACATTAAAGTTTTCTCCATTGTCTTGGAAAATGAAATAGATTTTAAAAATATTAACTGATATTTCAATTGAATAACAAATAGAGACAAATCATAATCAGTAAAGGTTAACGGATGTAAACAAAGACTTTTTTGAAAATACGTTATCCCAGTGCTGATTTGTAAAATAAGCTTTACAAAAATATTCCAACTCAGATTCTTGAAAATAAAATGAACTAAAAACAACAGCATAAAACTCAACCAAAAAATCATTGTACACTGTATTTCTGGCTGCATAGGGTTTTTAATTTACCCTGCTTTTCGAGTTAGTAATTTGTAATTGAATAAAACATCATATTCATCCCCTAACTGCAGTCAATGCCTCACTTGTACTACATGTAAATTTTTGAAATGTGATTTGCTGATCTTTAACATGTTTACATGTATGAAATAAGCAACTATTATCAAATTGCTTAAGAAGGTTAGTGCATTTGAACAATTGTAAATGAAATACAGTGGACCTTCAGATATCCGGACGTCAGATATCCGGATGCTTCAGTATCCGGACAACTTTTTATTGGAACGGAATTTTAAAACGTAATGCTGTCTTGTTTAACTGGTGATTCAGGTATCCGGAAGCTTCACATATCCGGACAAATTGACTGGGAACCAAAGCGTCCGGATAAATGAGGGTCCACTGTAACGCATACATAATAATCTGTTTAAGAGGAATTGATGCCACTTTGCTAATATTAAAAAAGTATCGAAAAAACGTAGTAATGCATATTAAGTGAATTGTAAATTCGTACTGATGAATAAGTTAATTTTCATTATAAAAATATTTTATAATAGTAATAGATTTACAATCCCGTGCAGTTAGTCAAATGGAATCAGTCATCTACATAATGATACATAAATTTCTTTTTAAAGAGCTTCTTTGATAATAAAATTATATGCTCAATTAATTTTTCTCAAAAGCTTCAGGACAGCAAAAAACCCATAAATACATAGAAAACGAAACGACACCTGTAAAATGACAGTATCAAACACGCCTGTATACATGAATACATTGATGGGTATTTAAATGCTTATTTTCTTCCCTTATACCCTACTTGTGCTATCTACATGATTTCATATCACAGGAGAGTTCTTCATTTGAAAAAAAATGCTTTTCCAGTAAGATAATTGCATATTTATTTTGGTTTGACCTTCATCTGAAAATATTCCTTTTGTGTATACATTTTTTTTACAAAAATTTAAATGACCAATGTATTGTCGGTTAGGACCACGTATACGACATGGAAAAGATCACAGTTTTAGAATGTCAAAATAGGCATGCACGGATGCATGACTCATTATGTGATGTATTTTTTCCATATACCAGGACCATATTGCTTATCCTGATATTATAATAATACATATTCTGTCAGTGATCTAATTTACTTTGAGTATTTGCTGACTTAAGTTTATTGCAAAAGTATATGTACATTTAATTTTATGCAATATGTTCATTGTTTTTTTTTACCTCATATTTATATCTGCAGTTTATTTTATTGGTGACTCTTCATATTCGGAAGTTAATACTTTATTTAAAAGAGACATTTTATCATTTTTTGTCAGACTGTGTTAAAAAAATAAGCACGTGGACCTTAAACATGGACGTGAACAAAGTCATGCACAAAAAAATTATTTATTGCAGTTGTATTAAACTTTGGTAATATTTTAATAGATTATGATTAGTTTTGTTAGACATTAAGAAAGTAAAATTTTCTTAATTCTTAGATAGAATATAATCATAGACATAAGTTGCATTAATAAGATCTGTGCATCGGTCAGTCGGAATGTTTGTAAGCAGGCTTAATGGAAGATGGTACTTCCTGGAGGGCTAGTTATTTGATTGCAGCAAATGAGACTATAAGACTTTGACGTTCTTCTAAAATCCCAAAAATATCAGAGGCACAATAAAGAGCTGACCGCGAATTGGTATATTTTTGATAATGATTTTACCTCGAGTTACAGGTGTACCGGATTATAGAAAGCTAGTGGTGGCGTTGATTCACCAGAGCTTTAAATCAACAAGAGTTTGAGTGATAAAAATCGTAAGTAGCGTCGATTTACCACAATGTATTCACCAGATTTGTCATCCATCATCTCATCAGGAGTCGTTATTTTTTTTATAATTAGGGTAACAAATAGTTTCATGCGTGTTAGAATTGTTTCTTTTTATTTCTTTGTTTTATTAACAATCCAACATCTTCTTTATATTGTAATAAACTTCATAGCTTCAAAATATTCTGGATTTATTTTCTTGTAAATTCTTTAAATTTAGGAGGCACCACCACATTACGTTTTAGCTCGTTAAATATCTGAACCTAAACTTTGTTGATGTTTCGAGCCGCGTCGCTATGCTGTTGAAAAAGAAAAGATAAATATATATACATGTATTTTTTAATTTAACTAACATGTTAAAGACGAAAGAAAGATTCACTGATTATTATTGGAAGATTCGTTGACTTTTTTAAAAGAATTTGCTGCATTGCATTTATATATAGAACACACACATAAATCAAAAGTTAAAAAACCATGTTCAAACAGAAACTAGACCTCGTGTGACAATTCAGGCAGCTGCTTTGAGGAATGATTGAACAATGCATTATACACCACGTCGGATGATATGTCCTAGCAATAAAGAGTTATTAGTATACAGGTACGTTTACATACGTGACAAACAAAAGATATTTACATTCTATCTTGATACAGTTTACTTTTTCTAGCACTAGATATAGTAATCTGTATAATTGTATCTCTGAGAGAATTTAAGGCGAGTTTCAAGCGTATATGGCATACTTAACAAGAGGTGTAATATACTCAGTATACTTTGCTTCCAAAAGTCTAAATTTCATTGCTTCCCTCATTAGGAGGACTTTAATAGCATGCAATCATGTTAATGATAATATATCTGGGTTATCAAATATGTTTTGAAGTTTCAGTTTTTAAAGGCTTATTTTGTTTACCATCATATTATTTCAGCGCTAAGGCTCATAAGGAAATTTGGCGAGTGGCCGCGAGCGCACGGTCTGTTGAACAGGCCTCGCTCTGGCAGTCGGACTACAGCCAGTCCCTATTATTTCACGTCGTTTGTAGGACGAAGTGAAATAGTCGGGGCTTGTTTTAGTCAGACTGTAGCTCTGATTACGAAAAATGAGCCAATTAGAACTAATACGAGATCAATTGAAAGAAATTATCTAGTAAATACAAAATATCAATCTAAATACAATAAAATTACTCGTATCTCTGAGAAGTGGAAGTATTTTTGTTTACTTAGTATGAATAGTAACTGTAAGCAGGTCTCAAGGAGTCAAGTACGCCTCTATACTCCGGGGGTTTATACCAATACTTCATTCCTTGTTTTCAAATGAAAATTGCCTACTTAGTATTATATCAAGACATGTTTTAAGCGCTAAACTCTTATTTGCGTAAATAGTCAGGTAAATCAAAAATTTGAATATCTAGGTAATGTCCGTTGCGGCACTTTTACTATTTTTTGATAGAAGTTTTGATTAAAGTTTGGTTTTAAGGGAACGTTTGGTCAGAAATATAGTTTCTATCTATAAAACAGTATCTCTCATAGAAAGAGAAAAACTGTATCTCACCACTGCTTTGATGATAACAGCAGATAAAATTTATTTAAATTCCTTTATTGCAGCAGCATTGGTGAAAACCTATAGTCGCTGCTGACGTGGAAGAGACATTTAAAATGCAAGATGTTTAGAGTCATTTAGTCATTTGATGCGTGAAATAAAATTCCTTACGTCAGATATAGGCTTATTCAAGCAATCTTTAAATAATAGGAGAAAGATTAACATCTTCCTTGGACACATCTGAAATTAATATCAAGAAAAATTTACAATCTTGCCGCTAAGTTTTTAATTTAAGTTAAAGTCTCTCTTTACTGATTTTTATTATTTATTTCTTCTTTTATTTTCCTGATTTCTTATTTTAAAAAAAATTGAAATATTATATTTTCGCTATGACATTCATTTTCAAAATGAATTCTTCACGGCTTCAATTTGACATGATAATTTTTACTTTTAGAGCCAATGTGCCCCGAAGAATTAATATAAGTTAAGATTGTGGGAAATAGCAAGTGAGATAAACTTATCTCTCAACATGGCAGCTTCCAGCATTCAGTTAAATCATAACTTTGGTGTCTCAATTATTACTTCATAATCAAGTAAAAACAAATGACAGTATTACTTACGAGGGTTGTCCCAGAAAAACGCGAACTTTTTGAATATTTCAAATACTATTCAACCAAAACTAATAATTTTTGGCATGCTGTTGGGAAATCATCTTTTAGATATTCTGACAAAATATTATAGGCATGTGAAGTCATATGCATATAAAAACAGCATTTAAATGATGTAAAATATCGTTGGTCGGCGCACGACAATTTTTTGACTTTTACAAATAAAATTGTGATTGAAGTTTTCGTTGTTATCAAGCTATATGGCAATATAATATCAAAAATTTTACTATCATAGATACTCTATTATTTGGTGTACCTGTGTTTAAAATTTTATTTATTTGACATCATTAATGACAAATATATGACGATATAGCAAAGCGCTCTGAATTAGACATTGTCAAAAATGGTGACGTTAAGCCGTGATGTGGAGCACCAAATTATCAAGCAACACTATGTTTAGTGGGATATGTCTCCTCATATAGAAAAAAAGATGTAAACGATGAAAAAACACAAACATAACTATGGGGAACAGGTTTATATCTAGTAGAAGAGGTTTTAGGTTGACTTGACTGGTATCTGATAAAAGAGAATAGACCACATTAATTAAGACGAACTGAAAAGACAAGAGCGGGACGTCATAGGCCTACGTAAAGACCGCTGTTAAATAATTCGACCAGGTAGGTTTATGATCGGGATTGTGAAATTGTCTATGGAAAGAATTAACTCCCCAATCTTTTAGTTACACTAATATTTGAATTGCACAACTTGGTAACTCAAAAAAATTAAACACATTGCCGAATGTGTTAAAATGAATATTTAAAGAGGCGCAGTTTTCATAACATTCGTAAACATTACAGGATACGTTTTGACGTCGTCAGTGTTGCGCCGACAGCTGATTTGATAGATTCCTTTACATAAGAGGAAAATTTTATTTATAGAGATATTTCTTTGAAATTTTTAGGCATTATTCCAAAAATGTTGAACATGATGTATGCCAATTTTTAACTTTATAGTCCTAGTAAAACAAAAGATATTAAAAATGTTCGCGTTTTTCTGGGACAACCCTCGTACATATATTTCATGAATGACCATCCAATGAATGAAATATCAAAAGAATTGTCCTATAAACACGACATTTCCTTTAATAAAAAAATTAAAACGTTCTAGTAAAAAAAATGTTAATAATATCCTGTGTTAAATTTTTAATAGGACGTGTGCATGGCATAACTTTTGAATCAACCTTCGTTTGTTGACTTTTCTCTGCTGAGTGATAGAGCCTTCGTCTTTTCTTTTAATAGTAATCGTATGCTTTTCTTAACATTTAACTTTAAATGTACATGTACTTTTTGTTTCAAAAAATAAAACATTTGAAAAAATTTTGTAAAGCAAAACAATTTCTAGGGTTGGCTTACCTTTAGTTATATTTGATGAAAAATTAAGTTTCAAAAAATAAACTCTTCGTATCTATATATCTATCTATATCTATATATAAGCTGTCGATGGTGGATATATATCTTGTACACTCTGGGAATAGAATTCCAGTCCCCCAGAGTTTAACACTGTTCATGATTTGATTTTTTCATAGGATTTACTAGAGATTAACTCACAACCTTCATTATCACTTTAGTGACATGGAAAAATTAATGAACGGATACTGTAAAATATGTTTTTTTTAGTTTTGGAAGGTCTCGTAGATTAAGGGTTATATTTGACGTTGTACCTATCTATTTTCAAAAGTCACACCAATCATTATACTTGTTTTCAAATCAATTAAACGTATGTCAAATGTATAACTGAATTAAACCTATCTCTAATGTATTTTAAGATGAACATAGTATTTGAAGAAAGGTATAATTGATTTGGAACAATTAATTGAAGATATGTAGAAATATTAGAATGTATGTTGATAAGCCGTTCCATACATTTTTAGACTGTTATTTCCTCAGACATTCCCAAAAGGGGCGTGAGAAAATATATCGATAAAGTTGCAACATCAAGCATGTCAAGGTTGAGGGAAAGCAAAACCACTGGACGATTTTTATAAATGGGCGGAGCATCAAGTGTTATATAAATATTAGTTACACGAATATGTGTCATAGTGAAAGGATAACGTGCTCATTGTGTAAGGTACTGATTGTAAGGAGATATATTTGCTCAACACTACCTCAGGTTAGTACTCTACTTTTCTGAATACTTCAGAAGCTGGACATCAATTAATGTTCATTTAAACAATAAAATGCTTTCTTTGGTTGTTGGTACGGGAATGAACGTTGCAGCTGCAGTTTTAGCAAAACAAAAAAAGATACATAACCCGCGTAAGAACCAAAGAAAGATATTTTTTGTTTATATTTATAATGTCAATAAACTGAGAATAAGAAAGTTAAAGCATATACAGCTTTAACAAACTAATATATCAATAAAAGTATGTGCAGTTTAATGGACTTTTTAAAAATTATTGTTCAAGATATCAACGGTAGAATATTCCTTTAGTAAAAGCATAATCCACCACTTAAAAAAAGCACTTATGTATATATGTTCATAAAAAGATTTTTTTTTCAAATAGACAATGTGTTCTTGAAAATTCCTAGTGTTTCAATGATCATCATTGGGGATGCTAGTGGCCAGTACTAACATAAATGCTTATTGGATTTTAGCTTCTCTGTATATTTTGTCAACTCTATAGCACATGTAGCAGAGAGGAACTAACCCTCATTTTAATATGTCTCATGAAAATTGCTGTTTTATATATGTAATATGTCTAACTGATTTATTTTCGAGTTTAATTCTGAGGAAGCTCGACTAACATACTTGAGGAATTTGTATGAATCGGAATATAAAATAAATGATGAATACTTAACGACGGTATGTCACAAAGCAATTTAGGGTTAAATTCTTAACTGCAACATTATGTCTAAAATATGGTAAAGAAACAAAACAAAGTAACAAATTTTAATTCTTAGCTTTAGTCTTTCCTTTAATAAAATATATGTCAATTCGTATGCATATGTATGACTTCAATTCAATGGGAATATTTCTAGGAAATCATAAATGGATTTTTGTTTTTCAAGCGCATATCCGACTTTGTGTTGATCATAATCTAATTTTATCTTTAGCACTGACGGAATCTTATTTAATTGATTTAGAGGTATATAAATACCATAGCATCAATATTATTATTTCTTTTCACTTCACATGATTTTTTTTTAATTAATGATTCCGTCTTGTCCGTAAGATAACTTCTAATCTTGTCATCACAACACTAAAACAAGTTAGGCAATCGCTCTTTATAGTAAAAACTCTTGACAATGCAATATCAAAATGTATAGCATATTTAAATAAGTCATTGAGCCTATATTAAGATTTTTAAATACACCAAATAGTACAATACACCAAATAGCACAATATACCAAATAGTACAATACACCAAATGTGTTTCTACGTATAAAAATCTCAGGAGACCTTGCAGGAAAATATTTCAAAATTATATACAAATGTACACATGTAGATCACACAAAGAAATTGAAGCAAGTTCAAAGTAATAAGACATACATGTAATTCTTAAAAACGTCTGACTCAAACATCCACGATCACTCAGACATCTGTTCGTACCATAAGAGTTGAGGAGGTGCTGTCCTTTTATCGATTTTTATATAAAGTTAGGGGTATAGTAAAAGGCAATAGTAATTACTGTTTTTTTGTAAATAGTACTACATTCCTTTTTTCTTAAAACTTGTATTTAATTCGACTCGTTTGATATGCTTTTTAAATATGCCTCATATTTCTGATAAATTCCTGCAAAAGTAAACATTAAAAAAAACCATTGAAATGATCTTTTACCTAGTAGCACCTTAGTTGTAAGAAATGGGACCTTGATCTATATTGTCTCATTCCACCCCAAAATCTTTATGTTCCTTTCTAGATTGGAACCTAGAGCACCAAGAGGGCATCATTCTTCAGAGTAGAAATTGTTGACAATGCAATATCAAAACATAGTTATATCATTATACATGTACTCTATATTTTTTATCTATTGAAAACCAGGAAATTTTCAAGCTTATGAGGAAGCTGTTTGACCCGGAATATGTTAATACATGTTCTCTCTTTTCTTCTATAATTGTATTTTACAACTAATTAATGTATTGATATAACATTGATATATAACTTCAGCTTAAAGTGTATGCATTCGAGTCAAAATAAAATGATTCTGTAAGACATGTGAAGTGTAATAAATCATGAATGTTTGTAATTATACTGCAATTTTACCTACCGCAGAAATATGAAATGTCTTTCCGCAAAGAATACATGTATAAAGTTTAAAAGTCCTGGTATCTACTGTTCAAAAGATATGCCCAAAGTAAAACTTCATTTTTTGTGTAAAAGTGGGTCAAACTCCAAGGTCAAAAGGTTCAAATTCGATGGTACCCCAAGAACGGTCTTGTCACAGGAAATACGCATGTGAAATATTAAGGTCATACCTTGATTAAAAAGTTATGGGCAAGGATTTTTGCGGACAAACAGACAAAAAGACATACAGGCAGAGAGACAGACAGACGGACGGACACGAAAAATACTGCATGTATATACCCCCTCCCCCCAGAAACCTCGCTTACGGAGGCATAAAAACACATTGCCATAACTGTAAAGTATTATTTACTTTTGAAAACGTCTACATTGATCATATTTTCTGAATGAGTGGTGCAAGGACTCTTATATTTTACATGTGCATTTGTATTTACATTGGAGCAGTCTATCTTTGGGTACCAACATTTTTAACAGAGTAATTGATTGTCGTTGGAATTGAACCTTGAATTTGTAACTTTGGCTTTAAGTAGCCATACGGTGAAATCCTGATTAGTCATGCATGATATATATATATATATATATATATATTGTTTACACGAACATGTGTCATAAGGATAATTTGCTCACTGTGCGAGTAACTGATTTAAAGGAGATATATTACACTAGATCAGGTTAGTCCTTTAGTTTTTTCAATACTTCACGAACTGGACATTTTTTAACGTTCATAATGTCAAGAAACTGAGAATAAAAAAGTAAAAAGCAAATTCCAGCTTTAGCAAAGCAACATATTAATAAAAGCATGTGCAGTTTAATGAATTTTTTAAATTGTTGTTCAAGATATCAATGGTGGAGTTTTTTTTTCTTTTATGTAAGCATGATCCAGTACTTAAAAAAAATAAACATGGTGTTAATGAAAGTTCCAAGTTTTTCAATGATCAAGACTGGGAATACAGGTGGCCAGTATAAGATTAATTCTTAACGATACATTTCCAAAATATGCTCACAAAACAAATTAAAACTTTCTAAGTCGTAACTTTTTTCTTCCCTTAAATAAGTTATTTGTAATGACTTTAAATCCATGACAATATCTCCAGGAAATCCTAATTGGCTTGCTGTTTTTATTTTTCAAACGCACATTCGGCTAGTTTTGTTTTTCATTATCTAAATTCATCGTTAGCGCTCAAGGTATCATGTTTAATCGATTTAAAGGTATATAAATACCATAGCATTTAACATCAACAAGTGTATCATTGATTGTTTTTTTTTCTCACTGAACAGGATTTATTTTTCAAATGCTTCCTTTTTTGGTCAATTATATAAATTGTTAAATGATACAACTTTTCATTACACACTTCACCAAGTGGGCAATCACTGTTCGTAGTAGAAATTGCTGACAATCCAATATCAAAATGAAAGAGGTAACCGTTGTATATGTCTACATGTAGCACATTTAAATATGTCACTGAGCCCTGATCAAAATTTTCAAAGACCCCAAACAGTGAAATGCACCAATTGTGTTCCTACTTACCCATGTTACCTTGGTATATAAATTTCAGGAGACCCCGTAAGAAAATGTTACAAATGTGAGGTACTGAATTTATACATACATGTAGATGGCACACAAAATTTAAACAAAAGTAATGAGATATACAATCAGGTAATTCCTTAAAACGTCTGACTCAAATATCCACCATCACTCCGACCAGCTGTTTATGCCTTAAAAGTTGAGAAAGTTTTGTCCTAGCTTTTATCGATTTTTATATAAAGTTAGGAGTAGAGTAAAAGGCCATAGTAATTACTGTTTTTGTAAGTATTTCTACACTTCTTTTTCTTTAAGTCGACTCGTTCGATATTCTTTTTTCAATATGAATTATATTCCCTATGAAGTCCTGGAAACTAAGGCATTGCCGAACCATTACAATGATCTTTTACCAGTACTAGCACTTTAGTTATAGGAAATATGACCTTGTCACATTCCACCCAAAATCTCTACGTTCCTTTCTTGATTTGGGGCCAGAAATTTATTGATCAATACCACTACACTAAGTATGCATCACTCTTCGTATTAGAAACCGTTGACAATGCAATATCAAAATGAAAGAGTTATATTTCTGTACATATTTAACCTGATTGTGTTGCACAATCTGTGAAATATTTCGCCTCATGTTTATCGATTCTTTGGTTTTCATTTGATCTGACTATTAATAATTATAAGCTGTACACTGCTACATGTAATCTGTAAATGGATTCAAAAAATAATTATAGTTGATTTCAATTGCTCTTGTAGTTTTCACTTTAGTATTGGTTTAAGTTCATAATATAATGATATCATTATGCATGAATTTATTTAATTGAAAACCAGACAAATTTCCAAGCTGATGAGAGAGTGAGTTGACCCGAATTATATAGCACATGTACTCTCTTTTCTTCTATCATTGTATTTTATCACTCAACGGTAATTAAATTGATATTACATTAACATATGACTTCAGCTAAAAGTATATACATTGAAGTCAAATAAAATGGCTATGTAAAACATGTGAACTGTAATAAAATCCATTCATGAATGTATCTAGGTGAAATGTGATACTTAAATATACTGAAGGATTGAACTCATTCTTATTAAATATCCCAATTCAAACATTCCAAATAAAAATGTACAAATAAGTTATAAATTTCAATCATTTAAATATTGCTGGAAACACGAGGGCCGTTCAAAAATTACGCGGACTCGGCTATTATTTACTCTTTCAGACGTCACATATAGTTATAAAATTTCACAAAAATATGTATCGTAAAGATTCGAATAAATTTTTGGCAAAATTTTTATTTAAAAAAAAAATTCCTAATAGTATCATATCGCTGTGTTGACATCGCTGATTAAGAGGTACAGAGTGCGACAAATAATTTGAAACTGAAACAAAAGCATGCAGAATTCAAAAGCTTACTCATGAATTTTCTATAATTCACGATATTTTTCGACAATTTTCTCAAATGTATCTTTATTATTGTTCTTTATTATGTATTTAGATTTCTGACATGATATTTGGAGTAAAAACAGAAATAAAGTGATTTTTTTCCGATGCGACTCCTGTGAAAACGACCCTGAAAATGATTTCTCCTTAATTTAGGAGCACCACACTTTTGTTAAATTATGTGTAATCCTCACGATATCGCCAACATAGATCCAAAATATGCATATAAGAAAACACGTAGTAAACTAGGATATTCGTGACATATTTCTAAAAATAGCAAATTGGAATTTTAGACCAATAGACCTCTGTAAAAAGGCTATATGGGAGGACAGGAAGACTTTCGACAAAAACATTATACGGATTGTAAAGAACGTGATTGAGAGTAACCAATATCACACTATATCGCACAAATACCGGCATTTTTTGCTTTTAAAACAAAAACAGAATATGCTGTACTTGTTTCATAGATTTTAAGATTGACAAGAAAAAATGGATGTTGAGTAGATAAAATAGCTCAAATTGTAAAAGAACTCCTAGGGGAATGTTGAAAAAATGCATAAAAACTCATATTCTTTTATAATAACCGTGACGTCGAAGATTTTGCTGCTCCGTGACTTAATGATATGTCCTGATAAATCACTCAAAATTGATACCAATTTACAACATTTTGATATAAAATTTTGAAGACTACATAAGTTAAGATTCTTATATATTATGTGTGTTATTTTTCCCATTTATGTCATCAAATATTCTTTTCTGTTAAAAACAAGTCCGTGTAATTTTTTTAACGGCCCTCGTCAATGTGATTTTGTGAGAAAAAAAAATACTATAACTTTTGACCGGGTATAATTACTTACCTATATCCGTATCTTTGCTCCTTAAATTAATGAAGATCACATTACACTATAAATCCTTATAACAGTAAACTATCACTCAACATTTGTACTACACATACATTTAAGGAACATTTTAAAATAAAATCATTTAAAGTAAAACACAACTATACTGAGATATTTTAAGGTTGAAAAAACTCAGCTAAATTTAGATTTAGAAAATCCCCAACCAGTGGGTAGCATGGAAAATCCCAATGATTAATAGGTACATGCATTCTTATCATGTCATTTTTAAGGAACTACCGATATTCACAAACAAATGCATAAAAGACTTAGATATGCAATTCATAATGTTTATATAGATTGGATAAATATTTCCTTTTGACTTGAGTATATAGAGTAATTACATGAACCGAAAAGGGTAATTTTTATACATACAAGTATCTGCAATTTCAAACATTAACTCTTTCTTCAGCAACAGTATTGATCTTTAAATCATTACAACCTGTTTCAAAATGTCTCATTTAGACATTGACAATAAACAGTATTATTAATCATGCAAATTTATTAAATCTTAAAGTAAAAAAAATCAGGTATTATGCTGAAAAATATGTGCTCCTTGATACATTTGTATGGACGTAAAGGTCCATGTATATACACGGACTGAGAGAAAAAAATCTTCTTTATAATGGGATGGAAGAAGATCAATAGCATCTTCAGGAGCTAGTGAATGGACATGTTAAGAATTTATTTATTATTTTTAATTTTTTAAAAAGATAATAAAAATAATTTTTGTATTTTATATTTCCAGGTCAATCTATGGGAATACCTTAGAAAATTGACGTCCCTCTTTAGTTAGAATCTTAAACTTGTGACCACTGTGCTCAAGGAAAGAAAAAGTCATCCCTAACCAGGACAACACAAGGGCTTTGTGAGTTCATAATTGTTTTATTATAGATACATGTTTGGTATATTTCAATACATTCTTTTGAGGAAATACCAGACTTTCAGTTTCTGTATGCAACTGAAATACATGTATTTCCTAACTGAAATCAGTAAATACGTGTATCTCCTAACTGAAATCAGTAAATACGTGTATTTCCTAACTGAAATCAGTAAATCCGTGTATTTCCTAACTGAAATCAGTATATACATGTACATGTATTTCCTAAACAGAATAGGAATTTCATGTATTTCATAAAAATCAGGAAATAGATGATATTCCTGATTTCACATTTTTACTGTCACATATGTATTAATCAATAGGCTAAGGAGGCAAACTCTATGTTCGCAGGATATTTACGATATTAGCACCGGGGTATGTTTGTACTTTTTGAATTCATTACACTTAATTACATTGTCACACGTATCGGAGTGGAATGGTGACCCGTGTTCATGGCGTTATCTTGCATTAAGTTTGCATTTTATAAACTCTTCAACACTATAGAGTTATTTGTCTTCCTTAAGAAATTTACCCACATTGGACCCCATAGAAACCTTCACTCATTCATATATTCAACTTTGCTGTAATACAATACCATCTAGCTCATTCATTTATGTTTTTCGTTTCCACTCAATTGAACATAAATAATTTGTAAAATAAAAAACATCACGTACATGTTTATTATGTTAGATACAGAAGCGATCTCGTACGTGCAGTTTTGGGGTTAAGAAGAACATGAACACGATGGAGGATTATGTTTTAGATACTCAGTATCCAGGACATGTTAGGTTTGTTTTTTGTAGCTAAAAAGTGTGGAAGCAATAGTCGATGTAGAAATTCCAAGATGTGAATTGTATTATAGTTATCCTGTGATGTTTTATCACATTGGTAACAAATACTTCATTCAGGAGGCATTGCTAGCCCACTTAGTTGTTTGTCTAGACTTAATACAAGAAGGCAGTTTTATCATCTTTTCTACAAATTGAGCGGACACAAATCACTTTAAAGGGATTTATAACACGATTTATAACACTTAACGGTACTTCAGATCGGCACTACGGCAATTGCCTGTAAACTTATATTTAACAACAAATGATTGACGTAATAAATGAAGGGTCTAATTAATCATAAATCAATTGGCTTCATCACCTATATTCGCAAGATCTCAAACATTTTATTTTTTATTCCCAAAATGCATGAAAACAACCAAAGGAAAACTGTATATGATATTGGGAATCATCAGTGTCGTTAGTTTTTCTGTTCATGGGTACAAAAACCTTTAGTTAGATACTGTATGGAATAATAGAGAATGCCCCAGGGTATTGACACTAGTAAGAATACTTGAGGTACAAGATGACATTGTGATCATGCAGCAATAAAACCATGTTAAATTTTCAACTATAACAAAAAAAAATTAAATATATACATGTATGTTTTTTGTGATATACAGTATTCAATGCAATATTTTGCAATATTTCTTGAACGAATCTCTTATAGTGCTTAAAATGCTATTCAAATGCCTGTGGGAAGAAAGTCTGTTTAGGGGGACAAAAGAAATATATCCATTTTGCGAAGTGGTACAATGAAGGTGAAAAATAAAATCATCAGTGATAATGAGTGAGGGGCACATACATAAAGCAGTGTATTTCATTTAGCTATCTAATTACATATCGGGAAAATAATTCCCTCTCTTCCTCGGATCTCTACGATCATGTCATGATTATTCTATTTATAAAACCAACGCAATACTCTTCGACTGAAGCAGAAAGTGACACTTTTTATACGTACACTTCTGCACCAAATCTCAAACAGTAACATATTTAAATAGGAATGAATTTAAGAAAAGTAAAAAAGTAAAAAATCTTTGTTAAGAGGTATGATATTCTTATTTACTCAACCGGGGCGAATGGTGATATGAAAAACTGTGTTCGTGGGATGAACAGCATTTTTATGGGTCATGCAAAAAAGACAAGCTCTTTGACTTAAACATTCTTACTCTTAAACTCCCTAAAATGGGGACAGAAAATATAAATAGGTTTTTTAAAAAAACTTTTGATAATATCTAACTAATAAAGCAATTTTTGTTTAACACGTTAAAAATACATTTGCTGATATATATAAAGTTTATGCTCTTCATCGAACCTTACTTTTTTGTAGTAAATGAGTAAAAAGAGATTTTCTTACATATAATAAAATAGACAAAAAGAAATAAATAACTACAATATTTTTGTTGTAGGGTGAATTGTTAGAAATGATACATTTGAAAAGAGTAGCTTTATATCGCACTGTTTCAGACCTGCAGGAGCGAAGTTGTTTTTTTATTATGATAACCCGCTAGAAAGTTCCAAGGGTCTTGAAGATTCATCAAAAAGTTAATTGGGCAAACCTCATTATCGCAATAAGAAAGACTGGGAAAAAATCCATTAAATGAAAAATTATACATATAAATTGATATAACTTCTTAAAACAAAGATAAAACCAAGATATAACTTGTTTCACGGAACCGGGTGCAAATCTTTACAACAAAATACCACAGTATAGATTTTACTTTTTGTTAAATCAACATGTGTTCAATCTTATTTCATGTATCATTTAACATTTAAGGTTTAATGCTGCTTATTTGAAAATGAGTAGCTCTCTTTTGTTGTCCTATTTGAAGAAGATTGAATTACAAAAAAATGTTTTTTTTATTATATTTTACACTGATGACTGATTAAACGCGCTTCCATTATTGAATGATGCAGGATCGAGACTAACGATCACAAAGGCTTTTAAACTATAATTGATCGTGAGAGACACAGACATATCCGCTGACATCACAAACAGTAGGTTAAGAGGCTACAGACATAATAAATGGTGAATCATAAGTAATCGAAAGCTTTCTAACTGAATGATCAACTCCTGTCAAAAAATCTGGTCACGGGTCAGTAACTCTCAAAAATTAAATCTAAAAGGCGTGACTTATAAGGTTTCTGTCGATTAAATATCACCTGTTTGAAGTTAACGAGGCAGAATAAATAGAATTATGGTTAAACGATGTCCTATCACCCGCGTGAAAACCCATTAAATCTGCCATGCAGTCATAACGTATTTCTTATAAAAATAAAATCATAACATGTAACATGTGCCTTTTTTGTCTCTCAATCCCATATGTTTTAATTCCTAAAGCACATCTTAGTTATTACGACAATAATTATAATAATGGATCACATATGTTAATTTTAAAGTGATGTTTGGTATCAGCCGCTCTCAGTGGGTATTCTAACAAATAATTATGTACCCTCACTGAAAATATTGATTTTACACTCACTTATGTTTTTGTATCTGTTATATAGGCTAATCTAGACTTATTAACATCCTCTTTACTGATTTTTTTCACCCAATGCTCAAAATACTTCAACAACACCTGCTAACCTAAACAAAATAGCAATATTATAAATATAATTATGTAATTATGCAGTTAAAGTACAAAAAAATATTCAATGATGTCTTTTCCTTTCCGCGATTGTGAATTGGTTTTATCACTAATAGATACCCAAAGATACCAAATAGTATCTACGTCGTTTATAAATTTCTGATTATCCTATGCTGGGAATATGTACTTGGTTGAAGTAGTTTGTTTGATTACATTCACACAAGTGAAAATATCTTTTAAATTTTATGTGTACTACAGTCCTAAGTACTTAGCTGCAGGAAATTTCTTTTCAATATATTTTAAAGAAATAAGATATCATTTTTGAGATTTTTTTTTTGGGGGG
>PRKT01000535.1:98716-117920 GCA_003671525.1 Saccostrea glomerata | reverse complement strand
AACATCTTTTCTTATCTGTAAATGTATTGTATTTGAATCCTTGCAGTAATTTTGATAATATCCCTACATGATTAATACACTTCCCACCAGGTAAAAAAAAATTATAATTTCATATCTGATAATCCAAAACTTATTCCATCAGCTATGAATGTAAGGATTCTTTTTATTAAACTATACATTTTTACATCTCTTATCTTTTCTCTTTACCGTAAAATTAAATTTCGTTTAGATTTGTTCACCTTTTTTCCGGGGGGGGGGGGTTAAACAATTTAAACATGATTTGTTAAGGTAACAGTATGAAATCGTTGAAAAAAGTTATGAATTTTTAAACTTCTATTTAGGATGCCTCACTTACACTTTCGGATGGCTATTTCAAATTAAAGGATTAAAAAGTCTTTTTTGAAATATGAAGTTGCTGAATAAAATTGCGTTATTTATTTTTATTTAATAGTGTGGTAGCAGTTGATATTTTATATTTGCATTTTGTTCATAAATCTTTATATATACTGAATCAAATGTTGAGAGCCCCTAAAAACAGTTATTGAAGAAACAAATACTATATTCAAGGATTTAAGAAATCGAGTCAGGAATGAAATTCCATACATTGCCTGATCATCAATGTCATGACACCCCATGTGCATACAATATATCGTTTACTTACAAGCTATTTGGTTACACTGGTGAGCAAACGTTCTTCGTTCCCATTAAAGTTAGATACTCAGTATGCATCAAAGTGTTGAAGGGGCGGAGAATCCAGCTGATCAAGTGGCGTGATAAGCTCTCCTTAAGTAGTCTGTTGTAAATAGGATAAAGACACTTGATTGGTTGTTGAAAAAGGCGGTACTACGTGTAGGCGGTGTTAATGTCTCTGCCTACAGTCAATATTTGCTACTTTTAGCGTAGTCCAGCTTGTGCATTTCGAGCGGATTAGACCTATATGATTTAAAAATTCGTATGGAAAAAAACTTTTGCTTAAAAGTGACATCAGGTAAGTTTTTTTTTCATTCTTCGTATTCACCTATACGAAAGTGAACTTTGTATTTGCTGATCGAAGTCAATCAAATCCCTCTGTAAAAGAAAAAAAAACTATATATGGTTGGAATTGATGTAACGAAGTACTTAAATGGACCTTACGATAAGAATATGTCGTATCACATTGTGAGCTTTAGAATGCCTAACTGAACTCTTTCTGCTATACTTTCTACCTCATAAACTGAGTCTCATGATACTGTACCATCCTTCATCCTACCCTATTTTTATTTTAATCATTTTTTTTATTTTGTTCATCTCTAAGACAAACAACCATTAATAATTTGCATAAGTGGATAGTGGAGTGATCTAACCCTATTGTTAAATGAAATTGTCATATATACACGTGCTGTTTAAGATAACCTTTTTAAACACTTTATCACAAATATTTAGAGTAGATTCCATGAGCTGTTGAAAGGGTGATTATCATAGATATAAAATCATCAGTAGTTGGTGCCATTTTTTCTCATTCAAGCATCGTATCACCATTTAATGTCGAATGACATATACGTTACGTAAAGTATATCTTTTGTTTATACTTCAACCGTTCATATTGCACTAAAAAAGGTTAACTTCCTGGTCTTGATATAGCTTTAATCAGGAATACAAAAACATGAAGGCTATCTATAAGTACCACAGCTAACGAATTACTTACTATAAACTCTGTAGAAACGCTTTGCATATTTATGATAATAAAACTAAGCATAGCTAAATTAAATATAACTCTGTAGAAACGCTTTAAATGCATATTTATGATAATAAAACTAAGCATAGCTAAATTAAATATAACTCTGTAGAAACGCTTTGCATATTTATGATAATAAAACTAAGCATACCTAAATTAAATATCTACTTTTACATGTAAATTAAATCCTACTTAAGTAATATCAGTCTTTTCATCTGCAATGCTTGATTTTTATCAAATAGATTACACTGCGTTTGTTGAATTAGGGGCTGTACGAACGATTACTTACTATTGTGTACCGAAGAAACAGAGAGAATTTCTGTTTTATTACGAAGATATTTTCTGATAAGGTAAAATATATTAACCTGTTAAAGTGTATCCAACACGGGCATTTAATGTTTATTGACACATACTTTGGTTTATGAGATTTTTACGAGCTAAAAGATCGGTATCAGTAGTTGAATGTAATTTTTTTTTTTTGAAGAATTGTAAAGCCCAGTCGTAAAGCTCAATCCGTTATGGATGTTTTGTGGCATATTAGGTAGTAATTGAACATACTTCCAGTTCTGCAAATCGAAGGTGTTGCATAATACGCTTTGGTGATAGTTATGTCCTGATTAAATGGATGGCTTTAAAATGATGTGGCAAGGACATGAAATGAATGAAGTAATGTAAGCACATTTATTGTTTTTAATTGGAAAAATCCGTATAAATTCATGTTGTGACGGTACATATTGTATTTTTGTACATATGTACCTATCCTCAGTGCACATTTTGTCCATTGGTACATATTATTGTTGAAGGCGACTTCATATGCATCACGTTCACTGAGCATATTTTTTCCCCATAGATATTGTTGCTTACCGTGGAGAAAAGTCTGCTGATGAAATCGATTTTTATTATTGAGTATTGACTATTCGGTTTGTCATTTTTACATGTAAAATGAATATTTTGTAAAGACAAATCACACAGCAATTCTTGTTCATATACGTCAATTTAAATATAAACAACGCATTTACTGTCATTATTTTGTTTTTGCTGAAATCTAATTCCCAAAGTTCGAAGTAGCTTGTTCGTAGCTTGCTGATTATCACGGTACCTGTAATAAATGTAAATGCACAAAACATTACACACCATGTCAGATCATCAGTCTTAGCAATACGGCACAAGAACTAAATGGATATCAAGATGCATCATTGAATATTTTTTTCTTACTGTAAACAGTTTTTAATTGCTTCCTGATTTTTATGTCATACAAGATTGTTATCTTTCTTTTAGTAATCTTAGAATGAGATGATTGAAATAATGAGGATATCCCATTAGAAATCTGAAGAATGTGAGGTAGTTTATGCATGAACATCTTCGCTAGCCAAAGGTTTCTGATACGCTACTCTCCTCATGAACGAGAGTAGCGTATCAAAACCCTTGGCTAGCGAAGATGATGCATGTATAGATCTCACAACGAAATTTCGAAACATAGATAACAGCAAACAAAGAAACTGAAATTAGATAACATACTAGATAATGACATAATTCCACAAAACGACTGACTCACTTAGTCACTCCACCTATCAGACGACTGTTCTTTCATTATCTGGACTTTCATATAAACTTATAATATACATGTATATAGTATAAGTATACCTTTTTAAAGTTTATTTAGCTCATATAGATTTGTTTGATATGCTACTGAAATATGCCAACAATTTCCTACCCTTCTAAACAAGGTTTAGAAAACTAATGAATTCCATTACAGCTAGCGAATTTAACCTTAACTCTAAAGAGCAGTGAGGGTTGTTTTACCTTCTATTTCTACACGGGAATGGGAGCACGGTTTATAAGGTCTGATACAAGGGGGTCAAACTCTACGTCCCACCTTGAATTGAAAAACGTAACTTACATATTAATACACTTGACCACTTCACAATATGGACATTTACTCTGTATAGTACAAATTGCAAAATCAAAATGTACGAGTTATATTTCTTTGAATTATAGATTTGGTGCCACAATCTGTATATCCATCGATTTATTTTATTTTTGTATGTGAATAATATGGCACATACTGGTGATTAATACCAGTGTACATGTTTGCAATATGTCAAGAGATGTGTTTCGAAAATTAACTTATTTAACTTTATTGGCTGTGTTTTCTAATCAGTGTCTTAAAATTATTTGTTTGATGGTATTTCTATAGATCATGTATGATCTGTGTAGTCTGAAAATGTACCCCTTAAAGCACAGTCCTTATTGCCTTGCCAGAAATTAATGATCTCTAAATCTATCGTTTGTTTTAGTCAGCCAGAGAATATTTTGTTTGCCACTTGTAGGCCAGAGGATTTTCATAAAAATAAAACAACGAAGTTTGAATCACAAAAAAAGCTAAAAATATCGTCAAAAATATGAATATAAATGGGAATTACCTTGCACTAGAATTAGTTCAAAAAAAATTTATGGAATATGCTGTTTCACTGATCATTTGCGCTATAACCCATGTATTGATCAGGAAGACGGAGCATTCTGTGGTCAAATTCTTTAGAGAAAAAAAGACATTTTTATTGATAAAAAACAAGTGTACTAAATATACAAAGTTTTATTCAATGACAGAATATATTTGCTAATAAGGTCAAAAAGACGACAATATAGCATTATTTTACGAAAGATTCTTAAATTTTCTGATTCAAAACATCAAATGCACTACATAAATACCTATAAAATTGATGACGAGCAGAAGTGTTGAAAACATTTTCTTTACGTCTATCAACGCTTGCAACTCATGTCATTTAAAACACATAGCGACATGTAATTAATGCGTTAAATTTCTAATAATCACATAAATGCAATTGGGTTACGATTATAGACAAGAAATATAAAATGCCTATGAACAATAGCCAACAATCGAAATTTGTCCTCCCTCTTTCTCACTCCCAAAAAATACGCACCCCTCTAAAAACTGGTAAATATGACGGAAATTGAATAGGTAAAGTTACGCGACCAGCAACCCAAATCCCAACAACGTAGGTTTTTGAGTTCTTCAACTAGATGTTTTTTTTTAATTATTTATTTTATATGAAGACCTTTTTTAAGAATGTGAGACACTTAATTTAAAGGTTAAAAGAAATACACATCAATTAATTCTTGTCTATACCTCCATTTAGATATAAATAGCGCATTCACGGTTATAATTAGTCTAAAATCTAACATATTCCACGATTTGAGTAGTTTTGTATAGCTGGCTGAATCTCACGGTGCACGGGTAGTGCATAATGCATTCCACTTAGCACCCTTATGTAGATTTTTCGCAAGATACGAGGAATTCCAAAACAAATTCCATGGAATTCCAAGTAAATCCTGTTCCACAGAAAACCATGGAATTTTTTAGAGTATTGGGAGGGAACTTTTTTCGGAATGCTATGGAATTTAAATTGTAGCCTGTAGAAGAACGTAACAATGGTCTACCACTTCAGTTTTATAACTGGATGCTTTACTAACTATAGTTGATAATAGCCTACTTATAACTGAATTGTAAGACGGACAAGATGATTGCAACTTTTCCTTATCTATGTAGTATTATCTCGAAATAACCTGCAAAACATTGCACATCTCCAGATTTATTTTACACTGAAGAGCATGCTCGGAGTACAATCGGATTTTTAAAAACATTTTTGTGACGTCATCTTTTGTTAAACCTGGTTCAATAAATTTGTTATTGTCCTGCACCCCGTCCAATAAGTTACCTGTAGGTGTCCAATAAGATTCAACTTATTGGACAGGTACAGGTAACGTTAAAATGAGAACAAAGGGCGAGGCAAATAAGTAAGCACCACGTAAAAGGCAATGACAAATACAATTTAATATGAACAATGTAGGAAATTAGTAGCGTTAAATGTTAATATTTCACAAAAAATCCTATTGAAAATGGCACAAATAATCCAGTGAATTGAATGTCTCAGATTCATTATTGTAAACGCATCCGTCGCTCCGATTATAAATTTCTTAAATTCACCGTTCATTGCTATATACTAGTAATAGATTCATTTCACAATGATTGATCCACGAAACATATATAGAATCCAATGGACACAAAAGATGAATGAGAAGCATGTGTTTTCTTGCACACAACCTTGGGCTTTTTGTTTATTGAAATATCCATTTTTCCGCATTTAGCACAAAATTTAGCCCACGAAATTCCAACGGAATCTGTAATTTCGTCCTGTGATTTATGACCATTTGTCCAACTAGTCCTGCGTCGTTTAATCGAGTATCTGTCGTTTTAAGGAGTGGCCGGTGTAAAATCCTTCCGAGTTCGAAGCCTGCTCACAAAAGAGAATTGCATTTTTTAAAAATACATCAGGAATAATCTCCCAATTTCATAGAAAATGCTTCAATAAACAGTTGTTTGAGTAAAATCCTTCAAATCCTATTGCTTTACAAAAATTACCTTTTAACGGGAACTGTTTCTTGCAAATTCCGAAACATAAGAATATATATCCGGATTTCACAGTAAAAACCTGATCTTAGGCATCTTGGTGTTATCAATAAATGGCATCGTCAAAACACCCGATTCTGAAGGTCTTTTTTTTTTTAAATTAAAATGTACGTCTTCATCCGTGGTCATTGCGCTGTAAAATGAATAAATTGTAAAGAATTTAGTAGAACTGACTTTTACGCATGCGTAGTATATATAAAAAATGTCGCAATGCGGATAAATAAGACTAAACAAAGTTAATTTTCATATTCATCGATTTAAAACACCTTTCGATGACTCCTACTATTGATAAAGACAGAAGAAAAACCAAAACTGGTTTTCTTTGGCCTAACTTGATGAACAGTGCCAGGTAGTCATCCAAGCAGAACGAGACCTTACCTGTGGCTGTCCAATAAGTTAACAATGGAAGTGTTCGACAATGGTGAAATGTTTTAAGTAAGTTATAAGCCTCAAACTGACCATTATGTCAGATATTAGACTCTCCTCGGCGCTAACGCGCCTCGGGTCGTCTAATATCTGACATAATGGACAGTTTTCGGCTTATAACCGTTACATAGACAGGCTTATGAAATATAAGTTGAAGGTACTGGAATTTCAACAACCTCGTCTAAAGTCAGCATTTCGTAAATATTATTATTGTTTTAATGACCTTATTAGCAAATATATTCCGTCATTAAATAAAATTGTGTATACTTATTACACTAGTCTTGTTTTATACCAAGAAGGATATGGAGATAACGAGTAGTATTCAAATTCAAAGTCCATAAAACAAAACAATATAAGAACAAAGCAAACACGGACCCCCGAAACATCAGAGGTGGGATCAGATGCCATGGAGTAGTGAGCATCCCCTGCCGACTGGTCACACCCGCCGTGTGCTCCTCGTAATGATCAGGACATAACGGAAAAATCCGTCGTCAATTCAGTGTAAAAATAATGGACTAACAATTGGTATGAAAAACGTCAGTCAGTATTTGACTCAATGACAAATTGTATTTGCTAACAAGGTCATTGTATCGACCCTTGAACTTATATTATGTCTCCAATGAATTTGACCACGAAACGGTCCATCTATACCTAAGCAATACATTGGTTATTGCACAATTGATTAGTCAACAGGAGGTACTTACTCCTCTTAGGCACCTGATCCTACTTCAGGACTTTCTAGAAGGCCGTCTTTATGCCCTCTTTACAGTTTTGTATTGTTCATTGATAATTTTTTTTTAGATAAATCACTGCTTGTTATATAATAACTCTTTTTATAAGCAACATTTAACAAATTGTTTTTGTATTGAATTGTCATCTACAAATAATCTAGAAAGAGATTGATCGATTGATTGTATGTTGTTTTACGTCCCGTTCGAGATTTTTTTACTCATGTAGAGACGTCAGCATATGTAAACCGGTTAAGTAGTGAGGGTTCTTCATTATGTCAATGCCTACAGTGAAACGGGTCTCTGTTTTAGGTCTCATACGTAGGACCCACAACTTTCACTTCGAAGTGTCGAGGGCTTGACGAAGGAACATTTACTACCTATATCTTATTAACTATATTTTATCACCCTATCGACTCTGTGGCGGTAATTCAGTCTGTAGAGCGCTCCGGTCCTTTTTGATAGGAAGGCCATTTGAACAACAGGAAATATAGATTTAGGGAAGGGGATCTAACAGATCACCAATTACCATAAAATTAATAACACTGAAGGGCAAATGGCCATAACTTTTGAATTAGAAGATACATCAAATATGTTCAATCTTTTATATACCTTGAGGCAAAATCAGTACTTTGAGGTGCGAAATCTAAAAAGAGCGTTGAATAATTCAATAACTATGCATTAAAATTTACATCAAATTTTAATTATATTTTACTAAGATATCAAATTAAGTTTCAATAAGGACCGTAAATTAAAAAAAAAACTTTCAAATGTTATGTTCTTGTATTATGTTATCTTCGATATTAAAAGAATTACGTGGAAATTAAAGTGCACTATTTGGAAATTTTTGGTGCATCTGAATTCAATCTTTCAAACCGGCTCAAGAAAAACCTGTCATTCCTTAGAAAATGGATAAATCTGCCATTTTACTCCATAATTAAATGCTAGGTTAGTCTTTTTTTCCTTACATGATCGCTACTCATAAAATGTAACCGTACCAAGTTCTTTAAAAATTGCCAAGAATTTTGACCGGATTTAATTCCTGTGTATTACGAAGCGTACACGATAGTGTAAGGTTTCAAGGTAAATTCTTATTGTATTGAATAGATCACCCAGACACTTCATGTATTCTTGAAATGTGTCTTTAAATGTTGTACCTCTTTGACCTTTCTTTGGTTTTCTATAATTGTTGAAAAAGGTTTTATAATCTTTGAATCACATTGTCTACAAATAGTATTGTTATGAATGTTATTTTTGATATTTAATCTTAGGTTATCAACGTTATAAATGATGTGTAGAATCGATCTTATTTATTAATATAATAAACGTATTATGTTTTACTTAAAATCCTAGTGAAATGTAATTATTCAAATTAATCGAGTATTATATTATCCCTTTACCTCCGAAAATTTGCAATAAACGACTTTATTAAGGCATATGATGGAGATGTCATTTGCATTTGGGTGTTATAAAAAGTGTAATTGGAGCTATCCTCTAAAAACTTCTCATGTTTTATTCTTCAATTTGCAATTAATTAAATTTAGAAATGGTCTTTTGAAGGTCCAGCGATCTTTCAATGTTTTGTTACAGTATGGTACGTGCACAAATAACGCGACATCGATAGCTTGGGTGAAGAGCAAAAACTCTCGACATTTCATTTCCTTGTTTCATTTTTACAGGAGACGGAGATTTACCCGGCGGCTAGACCACAGTGGCTCTCGTGCCATCGTGCTATTATAACATGTTAAAAGATTAAGCAATTTTGAAAGGGCTTGAGTTTTAAATTAAGGAGGTCTATCTTCTTAACACTAGTTCAGGTTAGTTATTTACTTTTCTCGTAATTTTGTTTTTTTTTTGTCATTACTTTTCCTTTTAAACATTGACATCGATGATTTTATTTCCTCTGCATTCACTTGATAACACACTCCCGTGTAGAGAGGATAGACTCAAAATTCTGATTGCAAGAAGAGAGCACATCTTCAATGTGCATATAAAAATACACTGGTCTAACTGTAGACTCGGTTGCGATATCCCTCTTTCCACCACAGCCCAGAAAAAAACACCAGTTCTTAATTCTGAAATACAGAATAATATCCTGTCATACGTGTCATGCAACGCGATTGATCACGTGGATTTTACCACACAATTGGGAATCTTTAGAAATAAGCTGAGAAATGCACGCTCACAAATCAGAAGAACTTTATAAGGTTTTCACGAGTTCCTGATATTATCTGATTAAACAATTCAACTCTCTTTTGTGCATATAACTGATAAATATTCACTTGATCAACTGTTGAATAGAACAGTTGCGATAAAATTTTTTATCTCTCTTCTCATCAAAACGTTAACGCCTCCTTCAAAAAGAGTGAAATCCTCAACTCAATTTATAAGTATAGCAGCTTGGACTAATTTAAGAAATACAATAATAATTTTTCTTGAAAATTACACAGTCTTACACATGTTAAACCTATGCTAAAATTCTACACGTGTACAATTATATTGTTTGTAGTTATGGTGACACATTTAAATATTGTGTATAAGAATACATTTATTTAGCTTCTTGTGATTTTGTCAACTATAAAAAACAGGAAACGCCGGCTTTAATCCCGAAATCCGAGTTTTACTCTGACATGCATTTGATGCCACGCGATCAATTACGTACAGTTAATGTTTGGAAATGAGCCAGGAAAATACACACGGATAAGAAACGTACACGCGAAGTGTTTTCCTGGGTTATTGTTGTTAATCAAAAACAATTTTAGCCTCTAAGAATATTATTTTAGCTACACAGTTCATAAACATTTTATTTGGAATTTTAATAGGTTCGTTGAGTTTGTTCTTGCATAATTATTAACTCTAAATAAGGGGCATTATTAGTTATCCAGGTTCAATCATGCAGGGTGTACGGGGATTTACACCGGGTTTCATTCCATACACCCTGAGGCCGAAGGCCGAAAATCTACTTGCCAATACTCTAGTACACTCGATTACGTATTAATTATATAAAAAAAAAATGAGTAAAATTTAAAGCCATCTTTAATTGTTATATATAGTAAAACCTGTATGGCATGGAGATGGCTCCATCTGATGAGACCTTATAAAAGAAGGTTCAAAGTCTCAGTAGGTGCTGACATAAAAAGACACCGATACCCCACAGCTCAAAGCTCGTAGGACGCCTTTCACCGGCAAGTGATAGCCGCTAAAACACTTGAACCTTCTTCAAAATCACAGAGACTTATGCCATATGAAATTGAAAGTCACAGTAAAAAGGTCAGGACACCCATGAAAAATTTATAGAATTTAGTTTTTAAAAAATATAAATAACCAGTCCTCAACCAAAGGTAAATAATCAATACTTTTATCCACTGAATAAAGGATATTGTTTACTTCTGATGAATGACTTTTGACTTTTAACTTATATAAAAGCATAATTTCCATGTATACTGAAAGGAAAAAGAAACGCATATTTTACTTTTAAATTAAATTAAAACTATTATTTCGAAAATGTTTTCCAGTATTGTTATCAAACATTTTAATTCATCTTTAATCTACAAGTTACCAAAATCTTGTGTGAAATTGACTGATAATTCCTGAGTTATTGATATTGATATGTCGATACCCCCCAAAATTAAAATAAAAATTCTCATAATCTCCCTTGCACATTGGTAACAGCCCTGATTTTCCTGTGCATTGAGTTCACCAGAGCATTTATCTTTCTCGTTTGATCATTATTCAACTCTTCCGACAATAGTCTTAATGGTTGATAGAAGCTGTATTATTCCAAAGCCAACAAATCCCCCCGCCAAATGAGTGCCACGAATTTTCATTTTAGGATAGAATTTACAGGATCCAGCTGGTTTGGTAAACCTGAATGTTTGTGAGAAAGTCTCGACAAACACTGGCTACATTTCCCAGTGTGAAAATGCTAAAAACATTACGCACACGACGTGTACGTGCGCGCGTGAGAGTAAAATCGACGTAAAAGTTGCCAAGCTCGCGGACCAAATTAGAGCAGAGAATTTATGTCAATTTTAAGGTGAAAATATTTGTATGATAGTTTGCTGTATAAATATCGGTTTCAGTGATAATACCTTAATGACAACAACCGAGGTGATATGATGAAAAGCCCTGTCTTGACGTCACGTTGTTACGCGTCAACGTCACCGCCATGGTTGGTTGGAAACCTTTTAATTTACTCTCCTACAACTGAAAAACCCCTTCTTGTTGAAAAGTTTTTAAAAAACTGCACAGCAACATCTTGTTGCCTTTTCATCCACTTACGCAATTCAATTACTGGTACCATTGTAACTTCCGTCAGCCATACCATGATTGCGCGAAATTTATACTGATTTCAAATGCGGAAAACGATGTCTATAACTCCAATGCATCGATTAGCACCACAAAATGTGATCATAGAATTGTCATCATCAACATGCACGTGTTTTTAGCTTTTTTTTCATTTATAGTCAAATATATTTCGCTATTATGCTATTATGCGTTTCTTTTTCCTTTCAGTATATTTAAATGCATTAAATGGCTTTTGCACATAAAACAATCCACACTATCAGTATATCACTAGTAGACACCTGTCATCTGAACGGACATCACAAGCATTGCTTCATTGAAAAAACCTAATTCATGCAGGATTCGTTTTTATGAATGAAATACCTCTGGGTGACTACGTAAGGTATGTGGAGTTGAGCCAAAAAAATCTGTTCAACGTACTACAGCTGTACAAGATTGAATAATACATGCATTATGAAATGTAGAGTATGATCTGATTGACCATTGTGCATATCACATACACTCACACTTCTTCAATAAATCATGGACGTGGCTAACTTTTACTTGATAGCACCGACTGTTTCACATGACCTCAATTTATAGTGTCCCATCCGAACGATCGGCTTCCAAGTCCCGCAACAGGAAAGAACAAGTGTGAACTGTGAAGGTCATTAATGTCACATTCCTCCCACAGCATTGTCAATCTCCTTCATTTTTGCTTTAGACTTCTTCAAAACAAACAATAATGTAAGGAAGTGAAAATCCAATATGTTTCACTATACACTTCTCTCGATGATACACTTGCCAATACTCTCAAACACTTGAGCAAGTATTAAAAATCTGAGTAAGATTTAAAGCAATGTTTAATTGCAATTGTAACCTATTATGATACAAATCACACGAAATTATAACTTACCAGTTTAATTTATATTGGGTAATTATTTAACAATGCAAAGATCAAATTAACATGTTAACTTATAGAAGGAGCAAACTATGTAACATAAGACGTGTGTACATATTGTGATTACTATATTTATTGTCTAATATTAGTATCCAGGAGGTTTGACTCACTTGTTAACAATGATTTTAACGATAACATGGATCAATAGTTTACTTAATACGCCTACATTTGAAGAAGAAAACATTTCATTCAATTTAAAAACAAACTTGATCTTGTCGCACAAGGTTTGGAACATGCAATTTTCATTAAACTTTTTACAACAGTAAATGTGGCGAAATTCATTACTTTTACCGTTGAAAATGAAAAACAGCTTTTTGAAAATAATAATATCCCAATTATGCAATTTCCAGATACAATCAAATATACTAATATTATACACTGGGGCGGTGAAAAAAAAAGAACATATTGAAGAATTAGACGTCAGAGTGTAATTATTCTAGAATCAAATCTAAATCAGCTGTTTTATTCTGGAATTTGCAGCATTTTATTTCTGTTTATCAAGGCTTGACACATAAAATCTTCTTTTTCCAGAAATTAATGAAAACATTTTTGCTTGGATATTTTTAAGCATTTAACTGTGGTACAGATAGACACATTATCATCATTAGTCTGTATTGTTTGTGAAATATAGATCATTTATTTCATGTAATCAAATTTATGTCCTATTGTCATAAAGCAACGACAATCAGACTCCTCTTTGTAGAAGGTTTAGCTTACTACTGCTTCTTAAACTTCGTCATATCTAAAAAATAGTCTGAAAACTAAGGTTAAATGAAGAAGTGTATTGGCGTTAATGACAAATGCACACTGAACTCATTATAGACTCTTTATTCAAAGATCTGTGATATCTATATATCTATTGTCTCTTGCATGACATGCATGACTGAGTAAAGACACAGTCTCCATTTCCCTGTAAGGCCTAGAGATGTAATCATTAGATATATTGGACTTTATAAAAAATGTTCAAAGTCTCAGTAGGTGATGACACAAAATCATACCGATACCTTACTGCTGAAAGTCCGTAGGTTGTCTTTCACCTGTAAGTGATAAGGTCTTAATTATGAGCGAAAAGTTCTCGAAGGGAAATGTGTCTAATTGCCGTAAAATGATGCTATGATTAACAGAGGAGACACAAGTTGCGTTTTCTGTTGTTTGTTTGCTTCCTTCTCCAGAAATTAAATGGAAATATTTCTGCTTTGAATTATCTTTAAGCATTCAACCGTGGTAGTCAGATTTACACATATGACACAAAAGAGATACCGATACCCCACTGCTGAAAGTTCGTAGGTTGCCTTTCACCAACAAGTGATAACGTCTTAATTCATATGAGCGAAAAATTCACGAAGGGAAATGTTTCTTCAAAATCAAACTAAGAGACTTCTTCCATTTGAAATTGAAAATCACAGTAAATGAAGTCAGAAATCCATTTAAAAAGTTAAAGAGTTTAATTAAAAAAATAACCAGTCCTCAACCAAAGCTAAATGATCTATACTTTTAAGTACTGGATAAGGGTTGCTGTTTACATCTTTACTGTGTACGAATTTAAGCTTCTGGTAAAATTTATATAAGCCGCGAAAAAATCCCATTCTTTATGTTTTGTATGAATGACTTTTGACTTTTAGATTATGTAAAGCCATGATTTTTATCAATTTGAATGCATTAAATGGCACATAAAACACTTGTTAAACAATCCAAACTATCAGTTTATCAGTAGTAGACACCTGTCAGTTGAGAGGACATCACAAGCTTTCGTTCATATAAAAATCTTAACACAAGCAGAATTCGTTTTTATGAATGAAATACCCGTGGATGACTAAAGGTATAAAGTGTTTGGAGTTGAGCCAAAAAAAAACCTGTACAACGTACTACAGCTGTACGAGAATGATAAATACATGTATTTTGATAGGTGCATGATCGACTTATGTGTATATTACATACACACTTCTTTAGAAAAATAGTGAACTTGGCTATATTTTTCTTGCTAAGCTTCTACTGCTACACAGGACCTCGACTTAATCAGTCCTATCCGAAGAATTGGTTTCCAAGTCCCGCAATACATGTGGTTCAATTCCATGTGCACGTTGTAAGGATAAACTTTCGTCGCTAATCTTGACTCTTAGGCTCTAACGCGGTAAAGGTGTTATGAACAATGAACCTTCGAGAGAATTTATAAGTTCAATGAAAAATTCCCATCCGTTTCAGAGTTGAAACATTAATTGCATGGGGGCTTTTAAGACCGAACTTCTGTACATAAATCAATTACTGAATTTTGGCAGGTGCAGAAAATTATTCATAATGTTTGAAAATCATATTATACCCCCGCTTGAAAAGTGAGAGAGAATATTGTAATCGGTTTGTCCCGTCCGTCTGTACGTCCGTCTCTTATCTCTTATCCGCAACTCATACATGTACCACTGAGTGAATTTAATGAAACTTTCACAGAATCTTTATTACATATTGCCATTGTGCACCTCCAATTTTACTTTTTGATCCGACACATATTTTGGGTTTTCCTGCCACAGCAAATCATTGACTTTGCCATTATAACCATAATGGAGCAGGGGAATTATTCAGTGAGTTCATTGCTCACAGTAAACCTCTAGTTTGTTCTTTGAAATTAACCTTTCTTTGTTTGTTATTAATTGCTTTGATATACTTTCAAATCTGGGTATATCAACTCATATATCATATTTCTGATATATGTATTTATCATTTTTTTTTATTCATATGCACTTATGATGATGACATTTAAAACTACTTGGGTGAAATGAATTATAAATAAGCAACACGATCAGTGTGTTGGAGGTTCCTTATTGTATCTGTCATTCTGTGTGAAACAACGACAAAAGAGTAAAGTAAACATTACGACGGTTGAGAATTTGTTTCTCTTAGGACAATGAATGGGAGAAATTACAGTCATCATGCATCCTCAAGTTTTTTTTCTGTTATCTGATATAGACACGTGTTTTTTAAAAAAAATGAGAAATGGATTTAATTCTTGCAGTTATCAATTTAAAAAGATTTATGGAGGTGTGCTCCTTGCATTGTTATCAGACATTAAAGTCCGAGGGATTTCAAATGACTTGAACACGTATACAAATTGTTCTCTTCTACTAATCACGGCAAAAAGGCAGATTCATTTTTGCAAACACCAATATACAGAATAGGTTACCTTTACTATGTATCACATAAAATTTTCACTGAAAAAATCACACACCTTGTTTAAGTAAACATTTTTGTTTTATTTATATTAATTTTTTTCCAATATTTTAAACAAAATGGAGTCAAATTTAACGATTTTCAAAAATAATGAATTTTCTCAGTGCACTTGTACATGTGTACTAGTACATGTACATAGATTTCATTCAAATCAGTCCAAAAATGCAGGGGAATACTAAGCCTATATTTTGAACGAAAATTAAGCTTTTAAAACCAATTACTTTTTCATGAATTTTCGAAACTGGATGATTAATTCCGTTACTTTTTACTTTGTAGTTAAATACTCAGAAGCTTTCATTTTTTCATTACATTTAATATGATTCCACATAGTCTTTTCAAATTATTTTTTTTTAAATTTCTAATTCTGATGGCTTGTATCAAATTTGATTTCCTATCTATGGACACCTGGTTAAGAGATCTAAATATGTTTCCCTGTCATACATATAATACATATAAATAAAGGAATAAAGGTCCCGAACAATGTTTCTGGGCCGGTATTTTGTTAATTTATGTTGTGTGAATAGCTATTTAGTTCTAAACGCTAATTGTCGTATCGAACAACTGCAAATTCCCCTTTTCCTCTTACCTACTTACTGTAAGGGAACGGCTGGTCTTAATTCAGAAATTCAGATTTTATCCTGACATTTTACATACAACACAATAATGAATCTTTAGAAATGACCTGAGACAGATGCATTTAAAAAAGTGTACACGCGAATTGAAGAACTTTATGAAGTTTTTCCTAGTTATCTGTAAACAATTAAAGTCTCATAAATGTGCATATAAATGTTCCAACTGTAGCCAAATGGGCCAACTGTAGAATGAAACAGTTGATTCACACCTATCCCTTTTACCGTCAAAATGCACGTGCCCACAAAAAAAGAAAATCCCTAACTCAATATGATAAGTATCTCAGCTTGGATTTATAAATTTTAAGTAAAATTAGAAGATTTCAATGAAATTTTCTCAAACTTACGTTCAATCTTAAATTTCTACACATGTACAATCATTCCGTTTAACACTTTCGAAACTCCTGCTCTTATTCCCGAAATCCATGTATTTTTAAAGTTTCCCCGGGGTCTTGATGTTACTTGTAAACAATTTAGGTTTCTAAGAACTTTATATTACAAAGTTTATGAATATTTGAAATGTTAATAGGATATGTTCGTTGTTTTGGTTCTTGCATCATTATTACCCATGTTTAAAAAGGGGATTTATAGACAGGTCAGTTAATTGCATCAAGAGAAGATTTTGCTAAGCAGAAATCAAATCTAAAAAGCATTTGACCTTGAGGTCACAAGGTCAAGAGTCAAATGATTACACTGATTGTTTTCTTGAGAGGCATCAGACTTGGAAGAGTAGCAGTTCTTACTACATAGATAACCGTATTACGATGAAGGTCACAAAGTCAGCAAAGGAAGATATTTCATGGGTCACTGTCTACTTTTTCGGGCATGGCAGGGTACCATCGATAAGTGAAAATGTTTAAGGTACATTGATACTCTGATAAGAGAGCTAACTCTTAGTGTCACAAATGTCTAATATTCCTTTAAATATTTGTCAAGTTTAAGTGCCTTTTTTGTCAAATTTTGCCCCGCAGGCCATGCTATAATTGTTTGTATTTTATTCAGGATATACATTTCCTTTGGAAAATCATAAAAATTTCATATGAGTAGGCAGAGGGTTTATAAACTTTAAGATAATTTGCATATGAGGAGGACAGTAACAGTGGGTTTTTTTTCTGAATATGCACTTTCCAGATGCTACAACAAAACATTCTAGCATTCTGCTCTGGGGAATTGAAAAAAGAAAACATATAAGAACAGAAGAATTAAAGTGTCATTTTTCTGAGGTCCTTTGGCTTATAAAGTTTAATTTTCGCACCTGTTGCAATAACATGCATGTCTTTGTGTTTGTAAAGGCTTGCCACAGAAAAGTTTTCTATCGAAATTCTTCCAGATTGACAAATGATCAGTGTTTTTCTGTAAAAATATATTTACAAAAGAGAACATTTTTTAAGTTAAAAGTGTCTCAAAATATATGTGCATTTAATTGGTAAATACGTTATAGGACATGTGAAGTTAAAATGAACTTTTCTGATCTCCCGTTGTCTGTTGTAAACTTTTCACATTTTCAACTTTTTCTAAGAACCACTATGCTATTATTATACATGAAGAACCAAGCCTCATTCCAGGGGGAGATAATCAAGAAAAGACAAAACCAGGGTGTGATTATTAAAAAAAAGTCTTCTACAAGGGTAGTGTAGATTCTAATTTTTATAAATCATTACCCCCGTAATAGTGCTCGGCCACAATTGGAAATCAAGGATTTAGACTGAATTATAAAGGACAATCTTTAAAAATCTTCTCACTTTAAGATTTTTTTTTTTTTTTTTTTTTGAAGGTCCCGTGATCTTTCATTTTTGTTACAGTATGGTACATGCACAAATAATGCGACATTAATACTTTGGGTAAAGAGCAAAAACTCTTGACATTTCATTGCCTTGTTTCACTAGCTGTTACAGGAGACGGCAGTTATACCACAGTGGGTCTCGTGCCATCGTGCTATCACAACGTGTTAAAAAATTAAGCTCACTGTGAAAGAGCTAGAAATTAAATAAGGAGGTCTATCTTAACACTAGTTCAGGTAAGTTATTTACTTTTCTCGTAATTTTGTCTTGTTGTCCTTGCTTCTCCTTTTTAACATTGACATCGATGATTTTATTTCCTCTGCGCTTGATAACACACTCCTGTGTAGAGAGATTAGACTCAATATTCTGATTGCAAGAAGAGAGCACATCTTCAATGTGCATATATAAAAGTACACTGGTCCAACTGTAGAATCGGTTGCGATATCCCTCTTACCACCACTGCCAAGGAAACATCTGTTCTTAATTCTAAAATACAGAATAATTATCCTGACATACATGTCATGCAACGCGTTTGATCACGTGGATTTTACCTCACAGTTGTGAATCTTTAGAAATAAGCCGAGAAATGCACACTCATAAAAAAAAATACACGCGATGAAGACGTTTATAAGGTTTTCACAAGTTCCTGATATTATCTATTTAAACAATTCAAGTCTCTTTATAGACTGGCCTGCCTGTCTGATATCCAATATACAGACAGGTGATCAGTAATGTAAGGAGCCCTCTATCGGCAGCGCTCATTGGCTGATAAAAACTCTCACCGACGTAGAATTTAAATACCTCGGGGAAACCAAAACAGATCATAGAGTGCAATATTATGGATAATTATATTGCCTCGAGTTTTCTTTAGGTATACGAAAATTGCATTGGCAGAAATAAATTGTGAAAGATATTCAACATTAAATTTTCTAAAGTCTTTGCAAGGAAGAAGTATTAAAAGTGCTTTGAATAA
>PRKT01000535.1:82589-98040 GCA_003671525.1 Saccostrea glomerata | reverse complement strand
GTCTACCCATTCAGTACTCGTCTCCATCTTGTTCAACCAGGAAATGATGTAAGCGTCCGGGAAAATGATGTAAGCGTCCGGGAATTCGGTACCCTTTTATCTATATTTCGACGCGGTACTTCCACAACTAGCCGAAGCCAATTTGTACTAAGAAAAAATGTTTTTAAATTGAATTACGTAAAAAAAAATGAAATACAGCTTCTTTTTTTAAAGAATTACTTTACTATAATTAATTCTCTTCCCCTTTCTTGACCCCCCCCCCCCCAAAAAAAAAAACAGGGAGTGGGGGGCAAATCTTCTAAATAATTAGTTTTCTACCTATAATTTAAACCCAGTAAATTTTAAGATCCCTCCCTCAAACCTGCTGACATTAATTGCTTGGCGCACATCTCCCTGGGGAAGAATTACAGATTAACGTTAATTCGGCTTTTATTGAGATTGCTATACGGAGAGAATGCTAAGGTTTTCTTGGCATGTACATTAATTGGATAAAATAGAACTGCAACAACTCTACAAACTAATTTTATTTATTAGAATTGACATATTTAATTACCGCAGGAAACATATAAATCGGTTTAAAGTTCCCCACTGAGTCAGCAGATCGCTTTATTGTGTGATTATTTCCCATGCTGTATCGTAGAGCAGCGGCGATAGATGGCGCGTCACTCAAGCCAGGAATCCCTGGCTTTAATGGCGGTGATCACCTGTCTTTTCCTGCATACGCTAAAGACAGGCAATACCAGTCTAGTCTCTTTTGTGCATATAACTGATAAATATTCACTTGATCGACTGTAGAATAGAACAGTTGCGATAAGAATTTTACTCTGACATGCACATGATGCATTTGATGCCACGCGATCAATAACGTAAATTTTATACAAACAAGTGGATTTTTTTCAAACAATTGTTAATCGTTGGAAATGAGCCAGGAAATGCACACTCATAAGAAACGTACACGATAATTGCCTTTATAATGTTTTCCCGGGTTATTGTTGTTAATCATAAACCATTTTAGCCTCTAAGAATATTATTTTAGCTATACAGTTCATAAACATTTTATTTGGAATTTTAACAGGTTCGTTGTGTTTGTTCTTGCATAATTATCAACTCTAAATAAGGGGCATTATTAGTTATCCAGGTTCAATCATGCAGGGTGTACTGGGATTTACCCTGGGTTTTATTCCATACACCCTGAGGCCGAAGGCCGAAGATTTACTTGCCAATACTCTAGTACACTTGATAAAGTATTAATTATATAAAAAAAAAAGTAGTAGACATCTGTCATCTGAACGGACATCATAAGCTTTGCTTCATATAAAAACCTAATTCATGCAGGATTCGTTTTTATGAATGAAATACATCTGGGTTACTAGGTAGGGTACTTGGAATTGAGCCAAAAAATATCTGTACAGCGTACTACAGCTGTACAAGATTGAATAATACATGTATTATGAAATGTGGAGTATGATTTGATTGACCTAGTATGTGCATATCACATACACTCACACTTCTTCAGTAAAATCGTGGCCTTGGCTAACTTTTACTTGTTAACACCTACCGCTTCACATGACCTCAATTTAAAGTGTCCCATTCGAACGATCGGCTTCCAAGTCCCGCAATAGGAAAGAACAAGTGTGAACTGCGAAGGTCATTAATGTCACATTCCTCCCACTGCATTGTCGATCTCCCCTATGTTTGCTTTATTGTTCTTCAAATCAAACAATAATGTAAGGAAGTGAAAATCTTATATGGTTCACTAGACACTTCTCTCGATGATGCACTTGCCAATACTCTCAAACACTCCATATGAGTGAAAAATTCTCAAGAGGGACATTAACACATGCTTAAACATGTTAAAGTCAATAAAACAAAATCAGTGATAATTTGTTGAATTTTCACAAATATACATTGGTCGTATTAAACAATATACAACCAATCAATCACTGATGACACATAAAACTACTTGGGTGAATTGAATTATAAATAAGCAACACGATCACTGTGTTGGGGTTCCTTATTGTATCTGTGTGAAACACCGCTTTAACCTTTCAGAAAAAAGAGTAAAGTAAACATTAAGAAGGTTAAGAATTTGTTTCTCAAAGGACAATGAATGAGAGAAATTACAGTCATTATGCTTCAAGTTTTTTTTCTGTTATCTGATATAGACACGTGTCTAAAAACACTTTAAGAAATTGATTTAACTCTTGCAGTCATCATTTAAAAATCAAGATCTGTGGAGGTTTGCTCCTTGCATTGATATCTGACATCAAATCTCAAAACTCAATAAATCAAATGATCCGATGTCCCTTGGGAACCTGACCACATACTTGCTTAATAATACGCAATGCCCAGGTGTTAACGACTGGCTTTTTATTAACACTTATTATATCTCAACATTTGAAAATTATAAGAACAGAATTTGAGGCATTTCAAATGACTTACACAGATTGTTCTCTTCTAGTAATCATGGCAAAAATGTCCATTAATTGACTCAAACACCAGTGTACAGAATACGTTATTTTACTATGTATATAATATTTTCATTTTTATTTCGTATATTTTAAACAAAAAAGGAGTAAAATTTAAAGATTTTTTTTTTAAAAATTGATTTATATCTAAAATTTAAAGATTTTTTAAAATTGATTTATATCATGCTTATTGTCATCGAAGAAGTGATAACTTTATAATAATTTTGCTCAGTACACTTGTGTACAAAGGTTTTATTCAAATCAGTCTAAAAATGCAGGAGGATACTTAGCCTATATTTTGAAAGAAAATTAAGCTTTTAAAACCAATTACTTTTTCATGAATTTTCGAAACTGGATGATTAATTCCGTTACTTTTTACTTTGTAGTTAAATACTCAGAAGCTTTCATTTTTACTACATTTAAAATGCTCCCACATAGTCTTATCAAATTAATTTTAAATTTCCTAGTTTTGAATGCTTGTATCCAATTTGATTTCCTATCTATAAACACCGAGTTAAGGGATCTAAATATGCTTCCCTGCTATATATATGATACATATAAATAAAGGATTGATTGATTGATTGTATACTGTTTAACGTCCCTCTCCAGAATATTTCACTGATACGGAGACGTCACCATTGCCGGTGAAGGGCTGCAAATTCAGGCCTATGCTCGGCACTCAGGGCCTTTGAGCAGGGAGGGATCTCTAACGTGCCACACCTGCTGTGACACGGGGCCTCGGTTTATACGGTCTCATCCGAAGGACCGCCCCATTTAGTCGCCTTTTACGACAAGCAAGGGGGTACTGAGGACCTATTCTAACCCGGATCCCCACAGGGCATAAATAAAGGAATAAAGGTCCCGAACAATGTTTCTGGGCCCGTATTTTGTTAATTCATGTTGTGTGAATAACTGTTAAGGACATGAAAGAAGACTGCTTGTTTCATATTAGACTTTCAATGCTTTATGATGCGCATATCAAATGTCCAGGTAAATTTGTTTTCTTGTACTGAATAGATCGATCACTCTCACACTTCAGGTTTATTCTTAAGACCTTGCGGTAAGTTTGAAAGAGTTTGACATCAATACCTTGTATGGGTTAAATAGCAAAAAACCAATTGAAAAATGAGTGATGTTCCTCTCTTTGTTACAGGTGGCGCAGTTTATACCTGCATGTAAACCACAAGGAGCTCAAAACTGAAACAGGTCAGTTCTTTACTTTCCCGATTATTTTTCATTATAATAACTTTATCTTTGAAATTGTAAATTGTATTTGAGGGTTTATTTCCTCTGTATTTACTTGACGACAAGTTCCTTTCTGTGTAATGAGGTTAGTGACAATATCATAATATTAAGAGAAGAAAGTATTTCTTTAATTTACTTCAGTATAAACCATCGTCAGAAACCCTCGGCTGATAACGCTTCTTTCCTCTCTTTATCATTAAGTGAGGAAGGAAGCGTTGTCAGCCTTGAGTCATATAAACGTACTTTGGACTAATTGTAGCAACGAACAACTGCAAATACCTCTTTCCTCTTACCTGCTTACCATCAGGGAACGACTGTTCTTAATTCAGAAATTCAGATTTTATCCTGACATTTTACATACAACACAATAACGAATCTTTAGAAATGAGCTCAGATAGATGCATTTAAAAAAATGTACACGCGAATTTAAGAAATTTATAAAGTTTTTCCTAGTGTTTGATATTATCTGTTAACAATTAAAGTCTCATAAATTTGCATATAAATGTACAATGGGCCAACTGTCACACCTATCCCTTTTACCGTCAAAATGTACGTGCCAAAAGAAAGATTTCAATGAAAATGTCTCAAACTTACGTTCAATCTTAAATTTCTACACATGTACAATCATTTCGTTTAACACATTCGAAACTCCTGCTTTTATTCCCGAAATCCATGTATTTTTAAAGTAACCCCAGGTTCTTAATGTTACTTGTAAACAATGTAGGTTTCTAAGAACTTTATATCACAAAGTTTATGAATATTTGAAATGTTAATAGGATTTGTTCATTGTGTTGGTTCTTGCATCATTATTATCTACGTTTAAAAAGGGAATTTATAAACAGGTCAGTTAATTGTTTGGTATGTATCATGAGAAGACTTGCTAAGCAGAAATCAAATCTAAAAAGCATTTGACCTTGAGGTCACAAGGTCAAGAGTCAAATGATTACACCAATTGTTTACTTGAGAGACATCACACATGGAAGAGTAGTATTTCTTAATACATAGATAACCCTATTACGATGAAGGTCACAAAGTCATCAAAGGAAGATATTTCATGCATCACTGTCTAGTTTTTCGGGCATGGCAGGGCGTCATCGATAGGTGAAAACGTTAAAGATAATTTGCATATGAAGAGGAAATTTACAGTGCGTTTTTTTCTGAATATGCACTTATATTTCCGAAAAAAAAAACATTCTAGCATTCTGCTCTTGGGAATTGAGAAAAGGAAATATATAAGAACAGACGAATTAAAGTGTCATTTTTCTGAGGTCCCTTAATTGCCTTATCAAGTTTCTTTCTCGCATCTGTTGCAATTGTATGCTATTCTCTACTGAGAAGTTGATGGCTCTTTTTAATAGTCCCCTTGAGGGGGGTATTTAAACGAGCCATCAACTTCTCAATAGAGATGCATGTGTGTGTTTGTCAAGGCTTGCCACAGAAAAGTTTTCACCCAAAATTCGTCCAAGTTGACAAATGATCGGTATTTTCCTGTAAGAATATATTTTAAAAGGACACGGTGACCATATTTTTTAAGACAGAGGTGTCTCGTTATCCTTAAAGTAAATTTGCATTTAACATGTTTAATCGGTAATTATGTTATAAAAAAAGTTGCATCAGGGACACGGAGTATCAAGTATATTAGACTTGGCAAAATCTCATGCCATTTCTCACTATATGATGAAGTTTAACTATACATGTACATAAGTGAAAAATTCTCAAATGGAATATAATTAAGCAATAGTGATTATATATTAATTAAACATTGTAATTTTTCTTTCATATTTTTGACATTTCTGTCTTTAGAAACCGATTTAAGTTGTGGTAAGGCTTTTATACATGTAATTTTTTTTTACTGAATTAAGAATGGGTGCTAAAATATACATGCCTATACAACCTCGTGTGCATCCTCATGAACTTCTCTCAGAAAATCATGTATGTTGTAGCTTATCTATGTAATTGATACATGTGTAGCTCAAATGAACTTTTCTGATCTCCCTGCTGTCCGTTGTAAACTTTTCACATTTTCAACTTTTTCTTAGAACCACTACGCCATTATCAACAAAAATACGTTCTAAGCATCCAAGTCTAAAAATAAGTTAAAATTGTTAACATGAAGAACCAAGCCTCCTTCCAAGGAGAGATAATCAAGAAAAGACAAAACCAGGGTGTATTTATTAAAAAATTCTTCTACAAGGGTAGTGTAGATTCTAAATTGTATGAATCATAACCCCCGTAATAGTGCGCGGCCACAATTGGGAATCTAATTTTTAGACTGAAATATATAGGACAATCTATAAAAATATTCTCAAGTAATCACTGGTCCTCAAAAGCGGGCTTAAGGCCGGGTTATAAGAGGGAATCAAAGTTTTACACTGGCATACTGTATTATGAAAAAAAATTTAAAATATTTTTCTCAAGAAACGAATGGGTCAAACGTTTTGAAAATCGCTTTGAAGCATCCTGGGGTAGTGTTAAAACTAAATTATCAAATAATGAACCGGGGTTAGGCTGGGAGCACAACAGGTATTATGTACAAGCTTACTCAGTTCTCATGATGTTAGGGTTTTGATTGGTTTAGGGAAATTTATACTCCATGCAATGAAATTAAGAAATAATGAATAATTTAATTTACATGTATTATCTACTATAGCAATTTTTCATGTAATGAAATAAAGAAATAATGATATGGAAATATAGCATAAAACAGGTGGAATTAAACCAAAAATCACCTGTAAACGCAAAGACCTAACAGTTGTTCTAAATAACGTCTGCCAACTTAAGATGCAATAACACATCATATTTTTAACAAGGTCATTATAATGACCACTGAATTTATAAAATATTCCCAAGAACCACTGGACCATGAAAGCTGAAACTTATGTGGGACCTTCCTTGATTAGTGTAGATTCCAAAATATAACAAGTAAAATCAAGATTGCATGGGTGGAGGGGGCAGTGTAGCGGCCACAATAGAGATACATTTGTAAGAGGGGAAATCTGGCTAAGATCTGCATCACCAAAGTTAATCAGGTAAGCTATGTGGTCCATAGGCTTCTTGTTATATTTTTACGTACATGTACATGTATCTAGTGCAGGCTTACATGACTCTTGCACTACAATTAAATTCATTCAAATCTGTCAATGACACCAATGAATGAAGAATTTAACTGATATCATGCACACAATGTGATGAAAGTGATCCAATATATCTTTCTGCAACCAAATACTGATTTAGAATGACGGCTCAATAAAACATATGATCTGTTAGGATTTTTTAAGTATAGATTTTTATAGGAACCAGTTTTTAAAGGTATATCAAAAGCTACATGTACTAATATTATATTGTTGACATACTTTTTCACTGATAAATCAAAAAAAGATGGATAAATACATTACTTTATTTTTTATGCAATCCACACCTTTATGTGAAAAAATGCAACAGGGTCATAAAAATAATCATTACACAATACAATTTTTAAGTATACATGTATTTACATAGTAAATTACTCTCAATTTTAACAATCTATTATAATAGTAAACCATCCACGCATGAAATACAGTGTTTTAAACAATTCCTTTTCTCAGACAATATATTTCAGTTCCATAATTATGAAAGAGTACAGAGCAGAAATATGTTTTATAGTTCAACATGTATATTATATTTTGTTACATACTTTTCCTCTGTGTGATAGCTTTAATACTCATTCGAGAAATACATGTTTAAATACACAAAATTTTGATATCTTGAGAACACATTGTTTGAGTTTGAACATGTATTAATAAGCATATATACCTATTTATGTACAGTGAGAAAAGCATCTTTTAATAAATTATTAGGGGGAAAGCAATCAACCAAAAAAGAAAAAAAACAGTTATCATCTAATTATACTAATAATCGAACAAGTAAATATTAATAAAAACTCAACTACTGATTAGTAGCAATATGAACACTAGCATCCTATGTACAAAGCAGAAAGGATGAGAAAATGCTTGCAAAGGATGATGGATATATATATAACTATAAAATAAGATGTTTCACTACATGTATAAAGCAGCATACTATTCACAAAGCATTCTTAAATGTGTAAACAAGCACTACTGATGGAAAAAAGGTGTAGTTGGCCAAATTTTGTCCCTCATTAGGCAATAAAAATGCTGATTACCTTGAATGTCACTCAATAAAAGGGGCAAAAAAGGTTTTTAACATACTTAATTCTTTAATCTGCATGAGACAAATGAAAGAAATGTACATCTTCGCTTGGCTAGACACATCTTTTAAAGTTGCTCTAAGTACCAACTCAATCAGCTTGCTTGTTTGCTCACAATAAAGTAAACTATTCATATTCCATCCCCTTGCTTGCTTGGTCAATAAAACAACATCCTTTTATTCTGTAAATCCTATCATTCCTTTTCTGTGAATTGAAATAAGTTCTAAAAAAAAATTTTCATAGGTAGGTACATTAGCATTTTTTTTTCTTTAAAATGAAATTAATAAAAGTGACAAATATGTTCTGATAATATCAATTAAATCAAGTTTTGTGGTATCATAATAATCTGGTAGGTGCTTAAAATGGGACTAACATGGTTTCTGTAAAAGTTCCTAGAAATTTAATAAATCTAAATTTGTTAAAAATGTTAAGTTTTTAGACAATATCATAATACAATGTACATGTGTAAATATGTATAACATTCCAATGTGCTATTTCTTTGAAATGAATGATTTATTCTGCAGTTGAGCAAATCAATTGAAACAGATTTCCATCAAAACTAAACATTCAGCATACATAGTCTTTCACAGCTAAAAAATAAACATTTAGCATTTTTGGTAAAGCATAGCTATAAACCAAGCTATAGCAGTAAAACTTACTGTCTATTCTAACCTTGTACATTACCATTCTATTTTTCAACTTAGCCAATAATTAATCATCTATTTCTAGAAAGCATCTATTCCATGACATCAGTTTTTCTGTATTTTGTCCATGTTGATAAATTTGTTGGTCTGACAAAGGTATTTTTAAGTCCACATAGAGATCGTTAATTCTTTCTCGTTCAATGCTAGTAACACCAATTCTACATCAAAGAGAAACATATATCTTTAATAACTCCTCCTGTGTTTCCTTTTGCCTTGATGATTAATTCTACCTCTTTACTGGATGCTTGACCCTCCAAGTTGTGTTGTTGTCCATTGCCCCCTACTCACCGCGGGGAGGTGGAAGATGATCGAGCAGGATAATCATAATGAAGAGAACTGATGAAAGCAGATATATGCACTGGCATGTACCTACAAATAAATACTTTATACTTTTACATGTCCTTAAGTCTTATGTACCCAAACTCAAAATTTTGAAAAATTCAATAGCACATTCAGGTTACTTTTTACGTTAAGAAAATCCTAAATGCTTCTCAAGTAAGACATGGCAAATACCAATATATAATGAAAACATTCCTTATAAACTAAAAAAACTGAGTATAAAGACCACAAGATGCCAAAAATGAAGTATAAATAAATTGATAGAATATTAATTCTGTTTATAGGGCCACCAAACTTTTTTCTTACTAACAGTATATTTCTACTTACCAAAAGTCATGAATTAAGCAAAGTAGGTTTTGACTGTGCCCTTGATAAGCTCTGCACAGAGGGGGCACCTCCTCATGGCGGGGGCACAGTCCAGACAGCAGACCAAGTGACCACAGGGGAGGAAGGCGGCGGCCACATCCTTGTCACAGCACACCTTACACACTATAGTCTCTGTCAGACCTAGAAAATCCTCCTGTAATACCTGCTTCTCTGTAATTATACAAATTAACCATGATCAAGTGTACTTGAAACGATTCTGTGCATTTTCATTCCTTTTATCAATCCTTGTTGGCTCAACATCTTAAAGTATACTATATTCAAAAATAGAGGTTTTTATGCTTCTCTGTAGAAATAAACAAGAAGAATTTGTGAAACATGAAGTGCAAGGCAGCAACAAAGTTTGAAAAAGCTATTTTTAACATAAAGGTCACAAGGTCATTGACCTTGGTGTCATTTGAAAGAACTCAATTGGTGAAGTTTGCATACCAAATATGCACTCTCTATCTCCTATGGTTCAAAAGTTTTGGTGAATGTTCAAAAAAGCTATTTTTAGCAGATAAGTCACAGTCAAGGTCACAAAGTCACTGACCTTGGTGTCATTCAGAAGAGCTTAATTATTGGAGTATGCATACTAAAGATGAAGTCTCTATCTCCCATGGTTCAAAAGTTATAGCGAAGGTTCAAGTTTGCAAATAAACAGACAGACAGACAGATAGGACAAAAACAATGTGTGCCCCCAATCTATTGATCCGGGCTCATAAAAAAAATCTCAAATTAGGAATGTGAAGGGATGTATTCAAAACACTTAGAAGACCCTCATCCTCCTTAAAAAAAGCAATCTCTGAAAAAGTGTGATTTTTTGAAAAGCACATTACTTTAAAAATTGAGACAGAAGTTCCACAGACCCCTCCCCACAAACTACAACTACCCACCCCCATCCTTGAAGGCATAATTAAAGCCTAAATCTCATTTATCTCAGTACACAGGTGTAACAAATCTAGATATTTGGCTTTGATATATCATTCATAGGACAGAAAATGACTTTAGTAGTCTAACATTTTTTTTCTACATACAAACAGAGGACAGAAAGATAGAAAGACTACAGATTTTTAAAGAATTCTCATTGGATACAATTGGGACAGATTCTGAGATAGCTGTAGTAAATAAGATTATATAGGTCTATAAGCCATGTAACACATGTAGCTATAATATTTACCTTGTTTCTCTCTTTGATCATATCCATATTCTCTTGGTTGATTATCCAGTCTAGCATCTGTCCGATTTTCTGAATAATTAACAAAAGGAAATAAGAACATCAATTCATGATCAGTTCAATGTAGGTAAAGGGGAAGAACTCTCCAGTTTTTAAAGGCAAATATGTCATCCTGATTTAAGTAGGTTACACTTATCTAGTATAAAAGTTTGGTCAAACAACAACAAAGTTATAAAAGATTTCTGCTAATTAGACAAAGTAATTAGGTTGTCCATAATTTCAAACCTTACTTTCATTTTAAATATATTTACTTCATTGTAGCATGTAACAAATTGAACAGCAGGCATGACTGCCTTGAACCTATAATAGCTCTCTTCACAGGATCCAATTTATTTATGTGAAATTAGTAATTTTTTTGTTGTAAACGGTTGTTGCTAATAATAGGTCACTTCCCAAATCAGTTTTAAGAATTATATTTACTAGCACATCACGTAAATTGATGTGAATAGTAATACCGAGATATTGTGAGGAGTTATCAAACTTTAAACAATATGGCAATTTATTATATACCCATTAATTTCCTTGTTTTTGTTACTGTTAATTTTACAGAGTTTAATCCGATTTTCCGGATCACCACACTGTGGTTTTCTGAATCCATATCACCACTTTCTGAAACTGATAACGTAGTACGCAAAAACATGACGTTATTTTCTTGTGCGTTAAAAGTCCCTTGTTATTATGCTTTGTTTTATGGATAAATATTATACATGTACAATTGATCTCTAAAGTTTTATTCTGCTATATATATATTTAGCTAGTTATTAGGGGGTATATAATAAATTTATCATTATAACAGTAACTTGATCGGAAGAGCCGTATCACGTCTCGTTGACAGGCGCGGATCATCAAATCAAACTCGACGCTTCGCGTCTCGCTAGGTCTGATGATCCGCGCCTGTCAACTCGACGTGATACGACCCTTCGGATCAAGTTATTGATATAATAATATATATATATTTACTGAACATTTGCCCATTTCAAGATCATTTACCTGAACAATTTCAATGGACAACATGTCAATACACTTAGAAATCACAAAAACTTAATTCATTTAAATAACAGTTATTGATCAAATGAAATTCAAGTTGTAATTACAAAACTTGAAATAATTTTTCTTAACAAAAAAAAATAACTACACTATTACTAGTACAAGATACTGTATTTATAGTATTATACAGTTATGGAATGGGTACGAGGGAAATAGCAAATTTATGGTTCCCCGAGGGAGGAAACTATTCCCTGAGGCGGGAGTAGCTCTTATTTTTCTGGGAGTAGTCCTCAGATAAGGGAAATAGTCTCTTCTCGGGGAAATAAACAGTTTTATGGAATTAATTTTATTTAGAGTAATTACAGTAGAGGTATAATAAAATCATTTAGCAGTCTTGTAACAAAACAATGTCTTACCCTCTAGTGCTGATGCACCTAAAGAGGTCATGCTCTCAGCGGTATTCCCAGCATTCTCTCTGTTCACCTCCCCAGCAGAGGGGTCAATTCCTACAATTTATGACATCAAAAATAAAAATAATTCTAAAAATAAGAAAGCTATGCAACAAAAGGATATCTATAACCTTGTCTCAAAATTACCACTTATCTTTAAAAAAAATTGGAGCAACTCTATCATAAGGAAGTTAATTCAGATGGACTACTCAAGGAATTTTTTTCAAGGAGATTAGGACATGAAAAGGTAATCTGCAATTACCAGCATGTAGGCATTTTAGAGCAACAAAAGGAAAGACTAGAAGGTAATTATTGAGCAAATGCACCATCCCTACTTGCTACAGTGGTCAATGGCTATGCAACTCCACTTAATAAAAAAATACAATAGAGCCCCTGCTCCTCCTACCTGGTATTGTTAAGGGTGTCTCCCCCGGTCTTTCTGTGTTCTCTTGATCCCCACTCTCGAGTATCTCTATGATGTCCAGTATAGCCGACGCTGTCATGGGTGGAGGGTGTCTTCTTCCTAAAAAGTTAATGAATTTAACACAATATTGTATAGGAGACAAAATCAGTAAACAAGATTTATCTTTTGCATCAAAGTCCTTATAAAAGGACCAAATTATTTGTAGCTTTTATGCCCCCGTAATCAAAGGTTTAGGGGTATATAGTTCATGCCCTGTCTGTCTATTTGTCTGCAAAAACTTTAATCTTGCCCATAACTTTCCAGTTGTTGAGGCTATCACTTTCATATTTGACAGATGTATTCCTTGTGACAAGACCTTGCTTTTCTGGATTCAAAATTCTGTAATAGTCAATCATTTGTAAGTTTTCCATAATTTCTATCAATTTTTCACGAGCCAATGGATTATTTACATTAACATAGTTGTATGTATCTATTTCTGGATTAAGAGCAAGATTTAAGTCACCGCATAATACAAAATATTTATTGTCAAATTCTAGAAAAATATCTCTAACCTTTTCATAAAATTCTGGAATGTCAGTATTTGGTCCATATACATTTACCAGGGTAAACCTATTGTCTTCAATGGTAATATCAAGAGCTACTAAATTCCCTTCCTTATCTCTCTTATCTTTGTGGACTTTAAATTCAAAATTATTGTTAAAAAGAATACTTACTCCTCGTGAATTCGATTTATATGAACTAAAATAGCACTTGTAACCCCACTGAGCTTCTACAAATGGTTCTGTTTCATAGGTAAAATGTGTATCTTGCAGACACAAAATAGAGTAACCCTTTTTTCTATAATAGTTAAGGACATCTTGTCGTTTCTGAGTTGTCGCTAGACCTTGGCAGTTCACCGTTACGATTTTTATATTATCGTTCATCAACAAAAACTGATTTGTAAAAAATAAGCAACCTCCAAGCGAAATTTTCGACTACATGACTGTTGTATTCTCTCACAAACACACTTTCACACTCACTCAAAAATGTAAACAAAACTGAAAAAAGATAAATAAACAAAAGAAAAGGGCATGTACATATACGAGACAAACTCTTTGCATAAATTACAAATGCATAGTTGAAAGAGTTTAATAGATCAATAGTCGGAGTATTCATTTTTATTTTGTTTACCTCAAATTCTGTGCCGATATAATACCGGACATACCTTGCTTTTGGTAACACAAAATTTGATCTCTTGACCTTGGAGTTTGATCTACTTTTACATAAAAATATCACATTTTTACTCTTGTCATAGCTTTTGAATGGTTGGTGCTAGGACTTTCATATGTATTCTGTGTGACAAATAAGACCTTTGGATTATAACAACTTTGACCCTTACCTTTGTAGATTGGTCTAGGTTAATAGGGATAGACACTATATAATCTTACCAGGTTTAAGGTTTCTCCTCCAGTTATTCATGGCTCTTTGTATAATCTGGTTGTTGTATCCCATCTCCCTAAGCGCCTGGGCTATGGCGGTCTCTTCATCTCTTTCTGTTTACAATGATGTAAGACAAAGGTGTAATATATTTTGGTAAACATTCGATCTCTTAGCATTTCCAAGTAGTCACTATCTTGAAATGACCTTCAGATGTCAAATTATAGAGAAAAGGACTTGAAATGCCAGTGTACTAATGATCAATAGATTTTGAAGTGACAAGTATTTTTGCTAAACAAGAGTAGTTCCTCTTGCAAAATTAGGACCTTCAGATATCCGGACGCCAGATATCCGGATGCTTCAGTATCCGGATGATTTTTCATTGGAACGAAAATTCAAAATGTTATTCTGTCTTGTTTAACTGGTGATTCAGATATCTGGATGCTTCACATATCCGGACAAATTGACTGGGAACCAAAGCGTCCCGATAAATGAGGGTCCACTGTACAAAATACTTTTTTCTCACTTGATGTCTTACCAACTGGAGGTGGAAGTTGTGAAGATGGCTGAAGACCTGCCTCCTGAAATAAATAAGATTTTAGATAAAAAGAATAAATTGATGACATTTAGTTTAACCAACACTTTAAAAGTTTGATTTAGAACTCTGTTTATTTCTTTGATGTTTGCAACAGAATTTCAATTTTTTCAAATTTTAATGTATGCATGTCAATTTCTCATGCTATCATTCATCTGTCTAGTATGGAGGTTATGAAAATTATCATGAAATGTTGCTGCATTTAAACTTTAGAGATGATAGCATTTTTCAATTCATTTACTTTTCTATTTCACACATCGATGTAAATATTTGGAATCATGCACTGTCTACATGGTCAAGTTTGCTGGTACGTCAGGAAAATAAATGCAGAAGTATGTGATAAAGTCTGCATTATTTCATATTATCTTGAGTTTCCAACAGACTTTAATGCCCTGGCCTACCCACCAATTCAATTCATGATCCCTTAAATCAACTTCATAGTTCTTTAAAAATGTAAACTAGGTTTACATTGAATCACAAAGGTCTATGACGTCCAGAATGAATTCATTAAACAACAAGAGGCCCATGGGCCACATCGCTCACATGAGCACCAAGGGTAGGACTAGTATAAAATGGCTTTTTATTGTAAAGTTTAAATCCAAAAGTAGTCCCATGACCAATCATGGATTTGCTATTTTTTAGAAAATGATTTTTAAAGAATATTCCTATATATATCTTTTAAAACTTTGGTTAGCGATTTTGGCCCCGCCCTATCCCTGGGAGCCATGATTTGAACAAATTTGAATCTACACTACCTGAGCATGCTTCCATATAAATATGATGAGTTATGGCTTTGTCATTCTTGAGAAGAAGATTTTTAAAGAATTTTCCTATATATTTCTATGTAAAACTTTGGTCGGCCATTTTGGCCCCGCCCTACCCCCGGGGGTCATGATTTGAACAAACTTGAATCTACACTACATAAGCATGCTCCCATATAAATATGATGAATTATGGCTTTGTCATTCTTGAGAAGAAGATTTTTAAAGAATTTTCCTATATATTTCTATGTAAAAC
>PRKT01000535.1:50495-70802 GCA_003671525.1 Saccostrea glomerata | reverse complement strand
GGGGGGGGGGGGTGTAAATTCAAGCCCGATGTGCTCAGGTGAGCGCTGTGGCCCTTGGGCCTCTTGTTTGATAATTTCATGTACCTATAAATCAATCTATGCAATGTTTTTAACCATATGTGCAACTTTAAAAAAATCAGTTGAAAGGCCTATTAATTGTCCCAAAATTTTGTAGACGGGTAATATTCCAAAAATTAGTGACTTCGCAGAACATATGTGCTCATGGTTCACTGTTCCATGTATCTGTATAAAACATTCAGTATAGTCATGATAATATAATAAATATTGCATGAAGTTGAGTGTTACATTGAAAATTTTCACACCAAGAAAACCATTGCCAACTGAGGTGCAGCTCAACTACATGCAATATTTAAAGAATAGTTTTATTAAAAATTATATGTTCTTTTATTTAGGAAAATTTCATCTCTCAGTGACATCAATTAACTGAAAAACCCCACTTGTCTAAGGAATTTTGGGACAACCCTAGTATATTGTAGTATCATGTAACAACTTACAGGCAATATACAAGTTTCAAGATTATCTCCCTTGGTGCACTTCTTCGTTGAGAAGGGGGATTTCGTTGCTGTGTAAACAGACAGGTGGGACAGATATTGAAACACTGTGTATATTGAATACATTGCATCATGGATATACCAGTTTTGCATAACAACATGGTTGTTGGGATGCACTCTACGACTCGAGAATAACCGAATTAAAGGCATCATTTTTTAATGCAAAAAAAATCGTAACAAAAAAGAAAATATCAGTGAATGTGAAACTTTTCGGACGAGGGAAGAGATATGGCCCTCAATCTAATAAATATGGTACACATGCATCTGACCATTGCATGTCGGGAATCTAAATGACATATTGATTCTTTTCCTTAATATAATATATAACTAGAACTGACCAAACAGGACAAAATACCCCCCGCTGGGTTTTCCAGAAGTAAGTTTTTCCATAATAAAGATACGTATCAAACACGAATTATTAAATTTTACTTCCAGTGACCTTGAACTTCCCCAAATGACCTTGGATCAAGGTCATGACACACCCTTGGGTCATGGGCAATCTTTGTGTGAAATGAGAACCTTCCAAGTTTATCCATAAGAAAGATATGGACCGGACACGAATTATGAAATTTTCCTTCAAGTGACCTTGAACTTCCCCAAATGACCTTGGGTCACGGTCATAACACACCCTTGGGTCATGGGCAATCTTTGTGTGAAATGAAAACCTACCAAGTTTATCCATAAGAAAGATATGGACCGGACACAAATTATGAAATTTTCCTTCAAGTGACCTTGAACTTCCCCAAATGACCTTGGATCAAGGTCATGACACACCCTTAGGTCATGAGCAATAATAATAATAATAATAATTAATGCTTTATTTAGAGAAGGTAACCCGATTAGTACCAGGTACTATTCTTCCCCGGGGCCTTCTAATTTCAAACAACATATTACATAAAATGATACAATCAAAGATAAAACATGTAGAGTTCGTTAGTGCATAATGTAATGTACATCTAAATGAGATATAGATTCAAAATAAAGAAGTCAATATTAATTGTTCAAGAGACATTGTCTTAAACAAAAGTAATAGTCAAACATCTTGTACCAAGGACATATTCATACATCTATTTACATACGTTGGCTAATTAAAATTTTTTCTACATTTCGTCTAAAAATAGGTAAGGTTGGTGATAATTTTATATGCAATGGTAGGTTATTCCATAAATTTACACCTGAATATTGAATAGAATTTGTAAATAAAATTGTTCTATGTTTTGGTAAACGAAGATTATAATTTAATTCTGACTGCAAGGAATAGGAATCATGGCTATGAAAAACAAAAAGGTCCTGGAGATATTCGGGGCTCATACCATAAAAAGTTTTGTACAATAAAATACACTTATGTAGTGTGATTAATTCAAATACATTTAGCCATCCCAGTTTTTCAAACAATGGTTTTGATGGTTCGTCGGGTGCTGCATCAAGAACAATTCTAGCAGTCCGTTTCTGATCTTAGTGTGGAGTAGTAGATTCTAATGTCCCTCTGTAAGAAAGATATGGACCGGACACGATTGCACAGACAGACGGACAGCTGGACAGACGGACAAGGTGATTCCTTTATACCCCCCAAACTTCGTTTGCAGGGGGTATAAAAATACTAACATAGTTGCAGAGATATAATGCATAATCAATTTCCACTTAACATGGTTAATATCCAGTTGTGTACCCCATCCCACATGAACTACTAACCCTGGGGCCACATATTTCATAATTTTTTGGAATGACTTTTGACCTTTGCATAAATTTTATGATCAAATGTCAATGAATCTCATGCAGTTGGTCCAATCTCTCTTCAACTTCTCATTCAGAACATTTTTAATTTTTCATAAAGGATGAGGTGACTTGCGGCCCCTCGTATACTGACAAAAAATTAAATGTCTAAATTTTACTCAAATTTTTGTATGTAGCTAATCACTGATATGTGTACCTTTATAGAATACTATTTTTAACAAAAATAGATACGTGATTTGAAAGATATAGCTCTTTAATTGTGGTAGGGGTATCATGTTTACATTCAATTCCCATTGCATTTTAACCCCGCCCCACTCTTTGAAGCCCTTAAAATATACGAGCGCAGGTAGGTACAATTTTCTCCTTTGGCTGGTCACTGTATTTTATTCAAATCTACCTATATGTGAAAGGAGAAAATTGTACCTAAGTGCGCTCACATCTATTTTTTTTTTTAAATGTAAAATCTAGTTGGCCTTTCCCATTATAAACAGATCGACGGAACAAGATTTTCTGACGTAAGAAGGAATTCATATGCTAATCGAGGCACAGGCGATACTTTCTAACTGACCAATCAGCTAAATGAAATTCGTTACGAGTGAGTACCACAAAAATACTATGGTAACATGCTTGGAATTTTACTGCTTTCCGATATCTTTTATGCATTTGAGTCACAGATTAGACACGGATCTACATATGTACCATTTCCGAGACCACAGTAAAATTTTTATACAGTTACAAATAATTGATAGAATATACATGATATACATTAGTTTAAAGTTTTGTAACGTGTTTGGTGAGCAATTCGTTAGGTCTGTACACGTATTCCCGAGTATCGGTGAATTCAAGTTTCATGTGCATTTCTTGTCCTAAAAACCGAAAATTCATGCGTATTATTAAGTATAAACAGCATTGGCTGACCATTATAAAAGTTTGAAATGTAGAAGAGGATAACAGGTAAATTGACCAAAACCATGTGTTTGCGATAAAATGTAAACGTAGTAAACCAGCATGTTTTGTTGTTCTGTCATCAGATTGGACAATGACTAAGTGCGAAATAATAACAATAGCCATATAAGGTCTTCTATGGGCACGCATATCCCTCTATTGTACTAAGACCCGCCCATTCTCTTGCCATAAAAGAAAATATTCGCACAAACCTGGCCGAATTTAACTGTGATAGGGTCTAAAAAATCAAAGATAATGCAGTATTCCTTACAAATAAAATGTGTCTCAACTATTGAAACTATTCAAAAAGCGTCGTATTTATTCACTCATGTTTGAAAACTACCAACATCGTTGTAGATTAAATATAATTCGTCGTGGAAAAAGGGGCCCCAGATAGCAGTTATGTCACATCATCCTTTCAAAACTTTCAGCAACAATCACTAAATGAATGGGTCAAGTAAACTTCCGCAATTAAAAATTCAAGAGTCCTCTAAATTAGTCGAAGACTTTAAGTGAATTATTACGGCTTCAAATTTCTATGGTTTATGATTTTGAAGTAGTGATAAGAAGTATACTGAAAGGAAAAAGAAACGCATAATAGCATAATAGCGAAATATATTTGACTATAAGGCCGAAAATTATGAAAATTGGTCAAATGTGTATTTTGATTACTGTGCACTAAAATTGCTGGTCAAAATTACTCAACCATGAAATGTATGGCGTCCAAAGGGGAAATAATAAAAAGCCAAAAACACGTGCATGTTGATGATGACAATTTTATGATCAGGCCAAACAAAAAAATAACTTTGTTTACTGTTACATGCTGAAATAAAATAGGGTCGGTAGGTAGGATTTTTTTTTATTTTATTGAATTTTTTTAATACACAAATTCACATGAATTGGTTGAATTACAAAACAGTTTTACCATTGTACCGTGCCTTAATTTTGTTTGGGCTTGTAATATGGGTGGTAGACAATATAATCTTTCTTGCCAACTGCCTTACAACTCAGGGGTGTGCAATAAAAAAAATCAAGTACTTACCCACAGGCTTGTAACAACATTAAAGTTATTAGTCCAAAGTTAAAAGTGACCAGTCCAAATATTGGGGCAAAAAACTGTAAAAACTAATATTTAAAAAAGTTCCTAGCTGAGAAAGCTAGGGTCCTAAGCCATTCCTTTTAAAGTTGAAGTTTAAAACTTTTAAGAAATTATCTTTTCTTTTCTGAACATATTGCACTACTCTAGCTTATCTAAAATGTAGCAAAAATCATTTTATTTTCATTTCAAACCATTAAGTATAATTGATATATATATTAAAGTTTAATCACATAACACTTAGCTATCATTTGATTTGGGGATCGTATATAATTGAAAGAGATATCTGCATGTATTTACCATTAACAGAGGAATGGAGGAAATTCGGATTAGGAAAAAACGATCGTTTTTAAGTAAATAAGTCAGGTAGTGCTGCAAAATGGATGAGATTAAAGTGATTTAAGAGCAGTAGGAGCATGCTGCCTGGAAAATTTTCATTAGTTGGAAATTAAATAGCAAAACAATGAGTGAAAATATCGTTTGTGTTTCTCATGTATCATTTACATGGCTTGCATAATTTTGATTTTATTTTTACTACCCCCCAAAAAACGGTAGCTTCGGGTGATGGGCAATGCTAAATGCACACCCCTGCAACTGCCACGCAATGGTAAGCAAATTGCAACGAACTCGTTGATGTAGAAATTGAACTCACTTGTTTTGTTTCTGTACTTTCAATTTCGATTTCAAAGATGAATGTAAAAGTTAAACTGACCGGCCAGTAACTTCCGGATTTTTATGACGAAAAAAAAAGTTTGGGTCGGCGATTAAAATTAGGGTCGGTCGGGTAACCGTAAACAAACATATTTTTTTGTTACGCCTCACATTTTGTGGTGCTAATCGATGCATTGGAGTTATAGACATCGTTTTCCGCATTTGAAATCAGTATAAATTTCGTGCAATCATGGTATGGCTGACGGAAGTTACAATGGATCCAGGAATTGAATCGCGTAAGTAGATGAAAAGGCAACAAGATGTTGCTGTGCAGTTTGTTTTAAATTTTTCAACAAGAAAGGGTTTTTCAGTTGTCAGAGAGTAAATTAAAAGGTTTCCAACCAAGCATGGCGGTGACGTTGACGCGTAACGTCACATCAAGACAGGGCTTTTCATCATGTCACCTCGGTTGTTGTCAAGGTATTATCACTGAAACCGATATTTAAACAGCAAACTATCATACCAATATTTTCACCCTAAAATTGACATAAATTCTCTACTCTAATTTGCTCCGCGAGCTTGGCAACTTTTACGTCGATTTTACTCTCATGCGCGCACGTACACGTCGTGTGCGTAATGTTTTTAGCATGTTCACACTGGGAAAATGTAGCCAGTGTTTGTCGAGACTTTCTCACAAACATTTACGTGTACCAAACCAGCTGGATTCTGTAAATTCTATCCTTAAATGAGAATTCGTGGCACTCATTTGGCGGGGGGATTTGTTGGCTTTGGAATAATACAGCTTCTATCAACCATTAAGACTATTGTCGGAAGAGTTGAATAATAGTCAAATGAGAAAGATAAATGCTCTGGTGAACTCAATGCACAGGAAAATCAAGGCTGTTACCAATGTGCAAGGGAGATTATGAGAATTTTTATTTTAATTTTGGGGGGTATCGACATATCAATTTCAATAACTCAGGAATTATCAGTCAAAGTCACACAAGATTTTGGTAACTTGTAGATTAAAGATGAATTAAAATGGTTGATAACAATACTGGAAAACATTTTCGAAATAATACCGTAAATCTGGAAATTTTTACGTCGATTTATTTTTGCGAATTTGGATCAAAAAACTGTTGATTAATTTTTACGCTTCAAATTTTTGCGAATTGTCACTGGTGCTAAAAATAAAAATCACTGAAGATTTTCATATCAGGTTATTTTTTAAATAATATGCCCAGTTAGAATACCACCAATATACTCGCAACGTGGCAAGAAATTGCAATTTTGATAAAAAACAGAAGGATTTGCACTGAAAATAATTTCTAAATCAATTATAACAAACATTTTAGAGGTTGTGTATGCCTTTTCACATAAAGTATAATCCAAATGAAGAAAAAATTTAATTAATTTTCTCAACGTTTGGTTTTTTTTCTCACCTAAAATTTACACGCCGCGTTTACATTTGGAACTTTCTAGTTAATGCACCGAATTTGAGTTATCGCCCGTGTTGATACACGGTTAGATAAAATGACAGTTCTCTCTTTATTGGCAAATTAATTGATGAAAATAATTAAAAAGGGACATACCACCTCAGTGTTTGTCAAATCATCGGACGATATTGCATATAATGAGGGCAATTTACACGCACGGGTAATTAACTTGTAGTTATTTAGTAGACTAGTGTAAACAAGTTTCTTTTAAAAATGACCAGCGCTTACCGACGCCTATTCACTGAGTTTAAAAAAAGACACGAGTTCTAAAAAAAAAATTCTTCACGTGTTGATTTATTTTTAAGAAAAATATTTTTGCGAATGCAATGCACGCACAAATTTGCTAAAAATTTATCTACAGTAAAAATTTCCAGATTTACGGTAGTTTTAATTTAATTTAAAAGTAAAATATGCGTTTCTTTTTCCTTTCAGTATATTTCTTCGGAAAGGAATAATAACTTCAAAAGAAGTCATAAGTTATATGTTCTGGGTCAAATTTGTTCTTAACATTTCATGGCCTTTTCGATGAACAAAAAATCTAATTTGTAAAATCGTTGAAACAAAAATTCAGCCAAAGAAAAAAAGAGAGAACTAATTGACTAATTGTTCAAAAGAGATGCGAAAGCAGATTCAAAACATTGAATTTTAATTAGTTTATTCCCCAAGAGTTAAAATTCTGCGCCATTTCATGCCCAGGGCTAGACAAATAGCACTGCCCAACGCCCAGGACAACCAGTTTCGGTTGGTTGGCAAGTAATTTGATAACGGTTACAGGTGCCTGTCCGTGGACAAGTTGTTTTTCCAATTAACAAAAAAAAAATATGTACGATACTCAAACATATTTCATGTTATCGCTTTTAAAGTATCATGAATCACAGGAAAGCATCTGTTTTCACTGATGTTGACTACTGCATGGGCTGTTCATACGTACATTGAATAGTCGGAACTCCTCTAGAATTTACCCATTAACGTGTTGTGAAAATATGCATATGTCGTAAAACATGGACTTATCGATGTCGTCAAAAACGTGGTATGGGAATTTAGACATTTATTGTCAAAATACATGTACTAAATTATTACTGTGAATACAGATGCTACTGGTATTAAAATTGTTGTTGATTGCTGTTCCCTGGCAATCACACAGCATACAGCAGACTCGTTTTGTTTGTAGGTTTTATGAGATTGATCATTGTCCGATATCTTCATCTTTTTCCATTTAACAGTCAGGGGTGTGATTGAAATCCATCATTTTTAAAAATGATGATTTCTAGTCATTAAATTGACTTTTAATAATGATGGAAATTCATCTTTTTTAAGAAAAATGATGAAAAACAGTCATTTCTATTTTGAAATTTATTTTAGAAATAGAGTTATCTCTGATATTAAAAATGACTGTATTTCATCATTTTTTATCAAATTGTTAGGTCTGGGCGCACTTAATTATCTCATTAGTTTTACGGGGAGCACTAAATTATTTTGGTTTCAATTACTTGTCAAGATGTTTCTCTACACAAGGGTCTATGGCAGGATAGTGTACTATATCTAATTACTGTACTAAATGGGATGGGAAAATTGACTTGAGAATGGAAATATGATGAAAAGACGTCATATTTACAAAAGTCAGAAAATCGTGTACATTATATACTTAGAAGAAATGACCATTATCCATCATTTTTAAAAATGATGGATTTCAGTCACACCCCTGACTGTTTAATAAACACACTTTAACTTCTTTTAAAAAGTGCACATGTAGTCATGTATTTTATTGCAGAATTTTGAGGGAAAATCCTCTTCAAAATTAATCAGTGTCATCTAATTTATTTGTGGAAGAATTTTGTGATTTTAGGTGTCTCACTTAAGAAATAATTCAATATCAATGCCGCAGTTCTATGTATTTTAAGAAAACGGTGGGACAAGCAGATTTTTTGGTAGGACAAGTAGTTTTACGATGGTAACCTGTCCGAGGGCAAGTACTGAAAAAATCTATTTGTCTACCCCTGATGCCAGAGAACTGAATAGAAACAATGTTCCTCCCCATTTGGTAGACAAAAAAGACCCTGATAATCATTCGGGCGATTGACCACCAAACAGGTTAAAGGACCATTTGGCGGTGTGTGCCTAACCTGTTCACAGCATTGGAGTCATAAATTTTATTAGTAGATTGAAAACAAATGGTAAACATGCATAAATTCTAGCAGTGAGCTTCACCAGAGTAGCAAGCATACGCTAGCAAGGATACTGGTAGGATTAATGCCAGTTTGCTACCTACCATTTATTTTCTAGGCTAATAGACCCTTTTCCTGTGACAAATTTTGCCTAGGAGATATTCCCCTTAGCCACCATCTTGTAGGACAAAGTAGTGAATTTACTTCTTAGACCAAACAATTTAAACATGCATGCGAAAAATATATGGGGGGAAATAACAAACGTATATTCATACAGTGTTATGAGTGTAATAAGCGAGTTTCGAGATGGTAACTCTCCTAAGATAAAGGCGCAAAAAGTACCCATTTCAGCATAGAGGTGGGACAGGTTTTCTCTACAGGTATGCAAACGTACTGAACTATGCATATTTACAAATCTACGATCAATTTTCCAGTACTTGAAAAAGAAAGAAACGTAGTCTTTATAAAAATTAACCTGATTTTCTTCATTGTACCTTTTCTAAAAGTTAGTATTTCTTAAGATTTAATAAGGAAAAGCATCAATATCATCGTCGCAAACCACGTCCAAAATGTACGATCCTATCCCATTCTGGCCGTGGTTGAATGAGGAGAGAATTCTTCGTATCTCATTAAAAAATTGACCAATGCGAGTAAAGCATAGTCGGATGATGAACTTTATCGCGACCTTTCAATGTCCAATCACAATATTGGAAACACATCTTGTATACTGTTGACGTCAGTTGAAGATTTCAATTGCGATGGAAACAAAACTTGCCACTGACTGAATATGACGTCACAATAGAGAGGCGTAAATATTCAAGTTTACGACACTTTTTGTGATCAAGCAGCCACGGGTAGGAGAGAGCTATATGCGGACTCCGGACCGTGGCTTGAGACGATGCATCAATATATGTCATTTAGATTCCTGACATGCAATGATCAGATGTATGTGTACCGTATTTATTAGATGGTTTTCCATTGAGCTAATTCAAGCAAGATTTATTCCCCATGGCCGCCATATTGTAGGGCAACTTCCCCAGATTCCTTCAATATTCCACTTAAATTATTATTAAAGCCTCTATTAATTCATAAAGAACGAGGGCACTTTAGATTGGCTTTCGGCAGGAATCTGGGTGTAATTGAAAAGTGAAAATTTTATCGACATGTTACATGAAATTTTAACATTTAGGCCAGAGTTATTATATCTTTAGGTTTACGGATTTTTTCAACCAAAATGTCCATTGGGTGGCGACAAAATAAAAATAAAAATAATTTGAAACTTCTTTGAAATGGAACATAGCTGATTTAAAATAAAACCCCCAAAAATACCACTGACCTTCTATTGAATAAAATCAAAGGCCTGAAGGGCCATAATGGCTTACGTGCTTGACATGGATGTAAAATGTAAGGAAATGTAGTATACTAGCTAGAATATTACTTAGTATTTTCCCCAGAAATTTCTTAATGCAAGGGTGGGGGGTCGCTGCATTGACGGCCTGAGGCGTTTCTTGGCAGTTGAGTTTATTTTATCTAAATTTATATTTAAATGAAAAATTCAAATTCACTAATAAATTCTTTTTTTTAAATAAAACTTAAAAGCTAAATATATATTGAACAAATGGTCAATATTTACTAAAAATTATTCAACAATAGAGTTTTTTTTTATATAAAGAGATCTAATCACGAAAAATTGTTCTATTTAAATTTTTTATAAAGCCACTGTCTTTTTACTGTTTTATGTATTGTGCTGATTTTGCTATCTACAAATAGGCCCCTAATGACCCTCCCTTATTTTTTTATGTATCTACTCTTGCAGTCATCTTGAAACTTTTTGTTCTCATTATGTAGCACCAATGTCATGCTTACTGCATATGCAGATATAGTCACTTGGAGCGCTTCTGAATACATGTATATAGGTCACTGTGTATTAGAAGCACATGCGTTTGAACTAAGTGCTTTCCCAGAGTTCATAAAGTAAATTCATAAACATTGATAATGTTAATCAGTAATCACACGTTTCATTAATACATTTCATTAATAATGCCAAAAAAGTCTTAAATATTATGTGTTTAAATAATGAATGTTTTTTTAATGTCGGAGCATCAATGTTATTTATAGAACGACCTGTGAATGTTGGAAAACCCCACATGTGCAATAACAAGTGTATTGCTTTTACCCTTCGTACTATCTGACAGCCATCAATTACATTTTTATGGTTATTAATTAATATTTTCATTAACTACAAGCTTGATACTTAGTAATATACCAGTAATTAAATTGCAATGAACAAAAATTGACAACTAGACTATTGCATCATACCCCTGCCGCGATTCGCATTGAGTTCACAACATTGAGTTGGCGGGAGATCGTGATCGCGTTACCGCCATGCAAAAACGGCCTTAGGATATCACTGCTTTTAGCAGCTGTTTAAACAGTTTGTAAGGTAAAATACATTTAATCTGTATTCCTACGAACTATCTGGCGCGATAACGTACTCCCGACAGAGTTCTCTTTCTTTCATTTAGATCGACTTACCTACACGGTGGCGCTGTTAACACATACGGTCAGAAGATATTCTTCCGCATCCTCACAAAAGTTTATTCAATTTAATTTTTTTATTTTGTTTATCTTGTCTTCAGTAGCCAAAATTATATTAATAAATGAAAATAACAAGGTTTTTGATTAAAGACTTGGTGAGTAATTTTCACAACAAAGGTAGAATAGAATTAAAGAAAAGACGGACTATTTTATCTTGCTCATGTTTACTAGAATACAATGTGAACTCTTTGCCGTAAAGATACACCGGGAGCTATATGGCTTCGTAAGCCATAATAAGAAACATTACCTGAAAATTGTGTAAAATAACTTGTAGTAAATGGGAATCAAATAAAAGGAACTACAAATGATTTTACTAAAGGTTTTAGATTCATAATCTTAATTGTAAACTATATTATATTAATTATCAAGACAAAGTTACAGATTATTTTTACTTCTTTTAGTGAAACCCTACAATGTTGCTTATTTCCTTCATTAGCATGACCTTTATATATCTACCAATGGTGGTCAAAGTAATGTCAATGTCAACAACAAGGCATGTAACCATGATAACAATCTATTTATCTGGTTATATCAATATTTTCATTGTTTCATACACTTATAACAAAAAAATTAGTATGTGCTTGGGTTTGGGAAATAAAATTCAGGCTAAAACGTACTTGATACTTATTAGTCTTTGTTTGCATTTTGGATAATTTTTGTCCAGTTTCAAATGGGAAAATATATGTCAGTGAAACAGCTGGTGTTTTGGAGGTTCTTTTTATTTCCATAAAAAATCACAGATTATTACGTTTTCAAACGTTTTTAACAGGACTCTTTGAGGAAAAGAAATTTTTGCTTCTCCCATAGTCTGTTTTTCTTTCATTTTCTGAGAAAAGTTTCTGGACTTTGTGCTATCTCCAAGCATTTTAACTGCTGCACTTTAAAAATAAGACATGCTTGCTGCCATATTTACTCGATTCTGTTTATAGTCACTGAAACGTTTGAAAGAAAGAGACGATTTATTACATGTTTGGGACTCAGACGCTTTATAAATATTAAAACCCTGATGATCAGGCATGAATTTTCCGGAATATTATCGAAAGGGGTGATAAAATTCATTATTTTTATTTTCTAGAACCTGAAAAAATCGGGTCGGCGGATCCGTAAACTGAAAGATATAATAACTGTGGCCTTATTGCATTTATCTAGTTCCTGTGTGACAGAAACATAAAATATTTTCCCAAAATTGAGCTTTGATTTCCTAAAAAATAACTTGAAAATTAGCCAGATCAAACATTTGGTACAAAATTGTACATTTTGAAACATGGTTTTCTCAAAATTTTCTATCTCTGGGTCTTCTTCATGATTTTGAAACATGATTTGTGTGTATTCTGATTCAAAGAAACAAATACACATTTTTAAAAAATGGAGAGAAGACCCAGAGACCACGAAAAATGAACTTTTCCCCCAAAAATCCAAATGTGTGAATGTGGTGCTTCTTTGTCATTTTAAAGTCAACATCATATGTGTAGCTGTGATAGCTCAGTAAGTTTGATACCTGTTCAGTGCACTTGATGTGAAAAGTTTTTGGTTCGAGCCTGGAATGGGGCGTTATTTTTTTCTTCATGCAAACAATCATTTATTTTGTCAGTTTCATTTCATCTGCTGATGCATTTAAACTTTTATGTATATAAATTTTGGTTCAGTTTAGTTCTCCAGCGAAATCAATTCCGATCTTCTATTCTATAATGTGACATTTACACGTATCATAATCAAGCTTAAGCGTCTATGCATTAAATATTTTTGGTGTTAATTTTTGTCTCGCCTGCGACGAATGTCGCGAAGCGAGACATAGCGACCATAGATTCCGTCGTCGTCGTCGTCGTCGGCGTCCAACTTTTGGTTAACCCAAATGTCAAAGTTTTATAAACTGCAATAACTTTCTCAAATTTTATTCAGTCTTCTTGAAATTTGGACACAATATTCAGTATGGATAAAAATTTATATCCCAAGTATGATTTTGAAAAAAAAAATTCAAATTTTTCCGTATTTTTTCCTTAAGTTGGACTTAGTTTTTTCATGATAATTTATGGTGAAGACCTATATTCCAGCAACTATAAGTTATAGGGATATGATAATTAGTCAGTGGATACATCATGGGTAACCACAAACGTCAGTACCAGAATTAGGTCATCTTGACCTACATTTTTCTGCATGAGTGACTTTGGTTAAATTTTTGGTGGAGGTCCATATCTCAGCATCTATAACTTATAATGGCATGATGATTTGTCATTGTACAGGTTATAAGTAACCAACAACATCAGTACCAGAATTAGGTCATTTTGACCTACATTTTTCTGCATGAATGACTTTGGTTAAATTGATAATGGAGGTTCATATTTCAGCAACTATAACTTATAGTGGCATGATAGTTAGTCAGTGGATACATCATGGGTAACCACAAACGCCTGTACCAGAATTAGGTCATCTTGACCTACATTTTTCCGCATGAGTGACTTTGCATAAATTTATGGTGGAGGTCCATATCTCAGCAACTATAACTTATAGTGGCATGATAATTTGTCAGTCTACACATCATGGGTAACCAACAATATCAGTACCATAATTAGGTAATCTTCACCTACATTTTCTGCATGAATGACATTTCTTACTAACCACAGCGACAGCAGGCGAGACACAGGGTTGCGGGCAACCCTTACGAGATTTTTTGAAACACTACTATGTTTTAATACCCCCTAGGAAAAACGGACATAAATGTTTCAATCACATAAGGTCGTTGAAATTAGATGTTGTTTGTAAAGTCTGACCAGCTATGTAACCAGCCAACCAAAACATGGACATTTGAAGCATAAAAGTTTCATACAAATGATTCCTGTAGATCACACACCAAATGCACCCATTTTCTTTGAGACTGTTAATCCCCCCCCCCCCCCCAAAAAAAAATATTTCTGGCACGCATATATAAAATTGGTTGCTCAAAGAGGAAAATTCACTGCTTTGCCCTACAACTTAGTACAAGATGGCGGCTAAGGGGAATAACTCCTAGGCAAAATTTGTCAAAGGAAAAGGGGAATAACTCCTCGAAAAACTATGTCATAGGAAAAGGGTCCATTTTTTGACAAAATTGACGATTCCTGTGCTTGCAGTTCCCTAATCTCAGCGAGATGAGATGGATAGTAGACGTCACCCCAAATTTTCAGTTTGAAAATTTGAGTTTCCACTCATCTCGCTGAGATTAGCAGTGCCCGTGATATCCATTCTGGTCACTAACTGTACAGAAATTAAAACATTTACCAGAGGAACAAGTTAGCTCTTTTTCTATACCATGATAGGGAGGCTAATCGATATCTGAAGACTGTCACTGAACTGTCCATCATTTTTGAACCTTGCCTTCTGAGGCTGCTTCCATGCTTTTTTCCCATGAATCCCGAAAATATTGTGAAAGTCGGAACCGGTCCTGAATTAAAAATTCCGAAATAAATATAAAAAATGTAAAATTGTTTTCAAAAAGTGAGGACGAGGACAACCACGGGAAAGGTATGAATTTCTTGAAAATAACGTCCAAACTAAAGTGAAATATACCAGCGAACCCCAAACACCTAATTAGGGTGAGAGAGGGTGTGTGTGTGTGTGTGTGTGTAGGGGGGGGGTGTCTTTTAACAATTCAGTGACAGAAATAATTATAAATTGTATCTCAAATCTCGATTCCCGGGAACATTTTAAAACCATTTTATTTTATATAAATTGGAATTTTGTCATAAAATCTTTGTTTAATACAAAGAACATTAAATTATCTACAATACTGCTCTTGAAAAAGGGGGAAATCAGCGTTTCAAGCATCACCATAATTTGAAATAGTCTTGGATATGAATAAATGAACTAGAAAACTGACAAGTCAGCAAAGGCCCCGCTGAGGGGTAGAAATATAAGGGTGCCGCTCATTGAATGAGAGTTTTACTTGATTACAAAAAAAAAAAAAAAAAAAAAAAAAATAGATGAAGATTATAATTTATGTAACAACTGTATGTTTAAAATTTCAAGATTATTCCCGAATGTCAAAAAACCTATAAATATTAATAGTAACCTGTTATTTGCATAAAATAGGGAAAACCTCATGTCTTATTAAGAAAAACTAAATTAAATGTGTATTTAAAAAGATTTAAGCAGATGTTTTATAAATGCAAGCCCTGGGTGAATGCAAATATCACCCAGGGTTCACCTCAACTTCGAAACAATAATCAGTTGCAGACAAAGGTGTTCATTAATCTTCATATGGCAGGTAGAGATACGCCTCTAAATTTTCTGCAGTGAGCGAGATAATTAATCCCAGGGGATCAATTGCTCTAAACACTCTAATCCTTTTCTTCTAATTTTACAAAATTTACTTTCTTCAGCACTGATAGAATGGGTTATTATCTAATTACCTGTTAAAATTAACAGCATTAAGGCAGAAGAAAATAGAATAAATACTAGTAATTGAAAAATTTAAAAGTAATAATGAAAAAAGATGTCTTAATATAAATATCTTGATCTTAGAATTCAATAAAATTATCATAAATCAAATAAAGTATAAACATTACTGTAAATAAAGTATGAACATTATTTTAAATCCATATTTTAGAGAATGAACACAATACTACACATCATTCAAAATTGACCTTAACTTCAAAACAAAGTTCCTTTGCAGACAGAGGTAGTACAGTAATTAATCTCAGTGTGACAGATACAGATAATGCTTCTAATAGGATTTTCTTCATGTGGAAGGTTAAATTAATTCCAAAGGAGAAATATTGCTCAGCCTTCCAAGTATACATAGGTAACATTCTAAGCAGTTATCTCTCTTTGTTCTATTATTCGTATGCATAGTAAAAGAACCTACCCCTCCACCCCAGCTCCAAACCAGAAGACAAAAAAACCAAACTTAGCATCAAAATATGTATTTCTGCCTAAACTGAACTACCATACCAAATTTGAACTTGATTAGGCAACTGTCCTCTACAAAAATTTGAATTTTTCAATTAAAATTTGTATATGACGATTAAATTATCACATCTTTTAATGATTACACCAACCCGATCAACATTCGGGCCGTGCTAGAATAAGACCCCACTAGAAAACGTGAACGGCTTATTGCTCGCTTGAAGAACTTCTCTTGGAGTTCCCCGACGATCCGGCATGCCCAAAGATTCCGTCAGCTAATTTCCTGACGATGCGGCCCAAAGATTCTGTCAGCCACGATTTGCGTTCTTTTCCAGCTAGGACCTTATTAAACAGATTCAAGACAAACTCCGACCAGCGTTTCAACTTTTAATATGGAACTGACAAATTTTGATACAGGTCGGTGCGTTTGGGACGGCTGTCCGATTCCGACTGATTATTCCAATCAAAATCAACAGTATACAGTGGACCCTCATTTATCCGGACGCTTTGGTTCCCAGTCAATTTGTCCGGATATGTGAAGCGTCCGGATATCTGAATTACCAATTAAACAAGACAAAATAACATTTAAGAATTCCGTTCCAATGAAAAGTCGTCCGGATACTGAAGCATCCGGATATCTGGCGTCCGGATATCTGAAGATCCACTGTATATAACAATTAGAATGTGACATGTGTAAAAATGACATTTGGAGATAAATAGATAAAAAGTCTTGACACTTGAGTAAAACCTTAAAATAATTGAGAGCCGGATTATCGCCCTTTTGATATTATTTTGCCTAAAGATAATTTTAGCCATATCAAACGGTGACAGGTGTTAAAACCCAATTAGCTTGGATTACCTGAAATCTCCGGTGATATAATTCAATAAAGATCAAGAGACGCAAATGGAACAGAGAAAATAATTTGAAAAGCTCTAAAATTTAGAAAGAATTGTTTTAAAAACATGAAACATAAGCATAATTTCAGAAACTAGAAAAATCTTTTAAAACAATAAAATTTCATCGTGATACAACCATAAAAAAGTTGCCCATTCATTCTTATGCATAGTTAAGGAATCTACCCCACCACCCCAGCTCCAAACCAGAAGACATAGAGAACCAAGCTTAGTATCAAAATGTGTATTTCTGCCTAATTAATTACCATACCAAATTTGAACTTGATTGGCAACCATAAAAAAAAGTTATTGGAAAAAAACAGAAAATTTGTGGACGGAAGAGTGACAGACGGACAGACAGACAGACAGAGTGATTACTATAGGGCACCCGCAAATCCTTGCGGGGCCCTAATAAATGTTCCTTATCCTTATATCTTTTCTTATCTTTTGGCAAATAAATAAAATATAAATATATCAATAAAATATAGTGTTTTAGTTGTAAATCAGTTAAACAACTTACTATATTATGGTGGTGGGGGGTGGGGTGTGGTTCCATTTTTCCCGGCTTTGATTTTTTTTAAGAAAAACACAACTTTTAGCAAACTTTTTGAGTTTCCACTCTTGTTCTACCAAATAAGTAATATTTTTTTGAAAATCCATAAAATTATCTTAAAAAAATATTAAAAATTCATCGATGTTATATGTGGCAATATATGTAATATATAAGCCAATAAAGATACTACTACTATATTAGCTTGCGAAAGTTGACTTAGAGGTAGGCGGGGGAACAATACTGTCTATCGTTTGCACTTCTTTAATCATATGTTTGATTTAGTTAAAGAGTAAAATTGGTGAACCCCTTTCTCTCTCTGTTTCTCTGTCTCTTATCAGCAAATCCAACTTTGTTCGGGGGCGGGGATTATCCATTTGGATCCGCCAATGGTAGGGACCGATTATTTGCCTCTAAGGAGAGGGAGATTAGACTATAAGTTGAATAAGCTGCCCCAAAAATGCAATAAAATAACTTGAATAATCTGTCTTCGAATATACATCTACGGAAGCCCGTTGTTGCCACGTACATGTACGAAAAATATTTCATCTGGCAGCCGACAGTTATTAAGTGGCGGCCGTCACATAATTTATATGGCGGGCGCCATTTAATATTTGGCAGCCGCCACATATATATCTGGTGTCCGCCACTTATTATTTGGCGACCGCCACATAAATTATTTTGCAAAATGTGAGTATTATTGTAAACTATCTTCATTGGGTTAAGAAGATGGATGTTGACACAGCTGCTGCTTATTGATAAAAAAGTTAATGATAAAAGAGTTCTTAAATATTGGAGCACTATTCTTGGAAATCCAGAATGCAGAACTTTATTTAATTCTCATCCAATAGCAAACACTAGTCTAAGAATATAGGTGACGAGATAATCCGGTCTCACCTAAAACTAACACCATGATTTATGTTCGTGACCCCTGATGAGGCTTCTTAATAGCCGAAAAACTGTACAACTACTTGCGTAATTCAAATCAAATATTAATCTGATCTATGCAAAAACATATCTCCTAGAAGTGTGGTTTAGAGTGTCGGGTCCTAATAAATCTCTTACAAGTTTGGTTGATTTTCACACTGTATCCACCTCTGAAATCACAAGTTAAAATATGCGCGCGCATCAGACAGCCAAATGTTATCTGGCGGACGCGAGATAAAGTATGTGGCGGCCGCCAAATATTATGTAGCGGCTTCCAGGTAAATATTTGGCGGCTGCCAGATACATTTTATCCTGCCTCTGATAAAAATCGTGAAATTTCATTGGCCGAGAGCAATACTGCATGAAACGATGTATTTGACTGTGCTGCCCCACCCCACCTCCAATCAAATTGCTAGCACGTATTTGTCTTTCTTCAGATACATCTGCGGGTGCTTGAGGTCAGGACCCTGTTTAGCCTTAGTAAAGGTCACAGTCAGGGTCACAAGGTCATTGATCCTGCTGTCATTTGAAAGTGCCTAATTAGTAGAGTATGTGTATCAAATATGAAGTCCCTATCTCTCATGGTTCAAAAGTTACGGCGAAGTTTAAAGTTGACAACAGACAGACAAACTGACAGACAGGACAAAAACAATATAAATCCCGAATAAATTCGAAAATCATACCTTTTATATCTTTTAAAATAACAATTAAAACTTGTTTGATTTTTCTTAATAAAAAAATAAAATTAGGACATTTTCTCCACAGACAGTCAATGTTAGTGTAGGTAGAGGGGAGTTGTTTCTGGGAAAACACAACAAAATAGAATCGAACTTACATAGGATTATTTTCCTGTTTTGTCATTTTATACCCCCAATACCTTACTATTTATACTCGTTTGATATCTATATGAAATGGAATTTACTTAGTCTAGTAGTTTGTTCCTTTCTACTTAACAGTTTTGACAAGAAAGTTTTTTTTCTGTCTCTTTATCATTTCCAAAGACAAAAAATTAACAGCCATAAAAATGAGCAACTGAATTATATACATGTTTCGTCGTAACTCAAAACGCTTTCTATACACTTTTTAACGACTCCCCCGTGTTATTCCTTTTATGTGGTGTCATTATTTATAAATTAAGATACATTCCGTAACTCATTAGATTACCCTACAATACGTAGATACATGTAGCACATTTGTAATGATCATTATTTATGCACATTTCATGAGAACCTTTGTATTTTTTTGTAGATGAGGAGATCAGACGCGATCACGCGATGTCCTATATGTAGAGACTGTTCACGTGCAAGTACCGGTAGTTCTAAACTTCCTGTTATTCCTTCTTGGGACGCCAAAGGACTCGCCTCTGGTAAGTCCCACTCTTGTTTTTGTTATATATAAATGATATAGCTAAAGACATATCTTGTAATATTCGACTGTTTGCTGATGATACTTCTTTGTTTGCTATTATAGACAATGATATCAATGCTCCAACAATGTCCCTTACTCAAGATCTTGAAAAGATAAGAAATTGGTCCAAAGCTTGGGCTGTAGATTTTAATAGTGAAAAAACTGTTAATGTTGATTTTACTAGAAAACACATAAGTTATCCTAATATTCAGTTTGGATATGGAGGTGATTATATAAAACAATCAAATACTCATGTTCATTTAGGATTACAATTTCAAGCAGATGGTTCTTGGAACAATCACATATTGAATATATATGAAAAGGCATGTAAAAGATTAAATATAATTAGGTTACTGAAACATAGCATTGATAGAAATTCACTAATAAAAAT
>PRKT01000535.1:37285-50011 GCA_003671525.1 Saccostrea glomerata | reverse complement strand
AATGGTTCTGCACCTGATTATTTGTATGATATGATTCAACCTTGTTTTCCTGTTCAACATGCTTACAACCTAAGGTCTGGATGTAATAACTTATGCATACCAGTTTGTAAAACAATGTCATACTATAATAGTTTTATTCCATCAACCGTAAAACTTTGGAACAGTCTTAGTGAAGATGTAAAAAACTCTCCTTCATTAGCTATCTTTAAAGCAAAACTTAAGAATTGGGGAGCAACTAATAAACCTTGTAGGTACTTTAACTTTGGTAATAGGAAAGAAAATATCTTGCATTGTCAGTTGAGAAACAATGCTAGTAATCTTAATGCACATTTAAAAAATCATTTTTTTTATCAGATATTCAATCATCTCAAAAGTGTGGATTTCATACTGAAGATACTGAACATTATTTTATCAACTGTCCATCGTATAATGTTGAAAGAAACATATTGGTAAAAAAATTAAATGATATTGATGTTGTTTTTGAACTCGACGCTCTACTAAGAGGAAAATCTCAATACTCTTATCAAACAAATTGTCAAATATTTTCATATGTACAAGAATTTATTAAATCTTCTAAAAGACTAAATTATGGACACTGTCATATTAAATATTCTATTAAATGCATAATTTTTTTTTTTCAAATATTTGTATTATTTTTAAGCTGGAACAGTATGTAAATAATATGCATACAGTTAGGGGGTTGTCATTTTTTTTAAGATATATTATTGATAAATAATACTTGATTGTGAATCTTTATTTTTCATTATAATTTTATTGATTATCATGTTCATGTATTATTTACTTCTAATTTGTATCTTGACCAATTATAAAAGGAGAGGGTTTACATAGGCATTGCCTGTTGCCCAATCCTGATTGAATTATACTCAATAAAATATGTTTAAAGTAAGTAAGTCCCACTCTATTTTCTGTCACATTTTCTCTTCCCATTGTTTTCTCTGATACATGAATAGACGCGTAGAAATCTAAATTAAGTATTGATGGATAAGTTTTTCTGAGTTATAAAGGTATAATGGCTGCTAGTTACAAATTAACAAAGGGACTAATTACATGCACTTCTTCGCTAATACACGCCTGGTCATTGCAGTATAAAGGAGCTTGGTATTTTTTTATGCCCCCGGATCGAAAGATCGGGGGTATATTGTTTTTGTCCTGTCTGTCTGTCTGTCTGTTTGTTTGTTTGTCCCACAACTTTAACCTAGCCCATAACTATTGAGTGGTTATGGCTTTGGCTTTCATAATTCATAGGTGTGTTACTTGTGACATGACCTTTCTTTGGGTACCACCAAATTTGACCTCTTGACTTTGACCTTGGAGTTTGACCTACTTTTATTCTATTTGTTATCAACTTTAACCTTCGCCATAACTTTTGAACAGATCGAGGTAGAGACTTCATATTTAAAATGCATACTCTACTAAATAAGCACTTTCAACTGACACCAAGGACAATGACCTTTTGACCTTCACTGTGACCTATATGCTAAAAATAGATTTTTCGAACTTTCGGTATAACTTTTGAACCATAGGAGATAGAGACTTTATATTTGGTATGTAGTAGGCATACTACAGCAACGAAAGACCACTTGATAAGATCCTTTGCAATGCCAACTAATTTATCCTTGAAAGAACTCATTGAAAACATTTCTGCTGACGACGAAGACTTGAAAACCTATCGCATCCCTGAAAGTTTATTATCCCTGCCTAATATTACTACAAAGCCACTTCTACTTGACTTATAAATGACTGCATATGTCTATTTTAATATTCATCAACATTAAATTCTTAATTACAATGTCTATTAGCCTTTCTTTCTCTTGTTATTTCCCATAATAACTTTTTAGTCATATTTATCCACTGGTTAAGAGACTTAACCCACCTCTGTGGAATGGCTAACTTTAGCCAATATTTAACCAATGGATAGTGAAGTTAACCAGTGGATAAAATTTGAGCAACAGAATTTAACCAATGGTTTAAAGTTAACCGCTGGATAAGAGATTTAACCAGTGGTTAACCTTAACCAGTGTTTTGAGCAACTCAGTCAGAGACTTTATATTTGGTATGCCTACTTCACTAATTAAGTGCTTTAAACGACACCAAGGTCAATGACCTTGTGACCTTGACTGTAACCTTTATGCTAAGAATAGATTTTTCGAACTTTGTTGCCGCCGGGGGCACAGTGTTTCACAAACACATCTTGTTTTTCACATTGTATTATCATTATCATTACATACGTATTATGTGATGCTTTTATTTCATTGTGAACTCTACAAGTATTTCAAATCTGATAACTTTTACAAGTGAAGATCAAGTCAATTTTACACCTGATGCAGTCATTATAATAATGATTATATTGTTTGTTTCTTAATTGTATATGCCCCTAGAGGGCCCTTAGTTGGTGAATAAAAATAAGTTTATATAAGGAAATTGCAAAAGTGTCCGGCGAAATTACATGATTCAATCCAGCTCTATATTAACAAGATGATATTAAAAAATACTAACAGGTGTTATTTCAGATTTATACGAAGTATATACATTTGAAAACATTTGAAAAGATGGACATGAAAAAATAAAGAGATACGTTTAAAATAGATTAGTATCTTTGAAATAGATATTTTCAAGTGTGTCCTGTGCATTACATGATTTTAATTACAATTTTCCTCTTTGTACTTCGAAAATCTTTACTACAGCATTTGGCGATAAGTAAACCATAAAAACTTAGTGAAGTTATGTCTAAAAGAATTAGTGATAAAAGTAAAAAGTAGAAGTGTGGAATAAGAAATTGGTGCAAATAAAGGATATGGAGATAACGAACAGATTCAGTATAAAAGTCCATAAAACAATACAAAACAGGAGCAGAGCAAACAAAAAAAGGCCTTTTCAAAATACAGCTCAACAAACTTTTTAAGCTCACATGGTTTTTCGCACAAATTAAGGTCACATTGTTATGATATAATATTGAGTATCGAGACAACAAAATACATTTTAATAGCATTTCTTTACATAATTTGAGTTTTATTTCATTTATTGAAACATCATTCAAACAAATCAATTTGTAGAACTTTGATATATTCATGGCTGAAAAATAACAACTATTCTCATTTGAATTTTTTGTAGCTTCTTGCCAATTGTAACTGTCTTTTTAGCCGTTCTTTTGAAAGCAAGAACTTTTGGCAGAAACGTAGACATGGGTACAGTATAGCTACTGTATATTGTATTTTCTGTACATTTTGACTCTTAAACTCGGGGGGGGGGGGATAGTATTTTTTATCTGTTTGACTGCTTCTTTCTATGTTAATAAGATGGGATTTTTAAGAGTCAATTTCTAAAATCTAGAATCATGAAAGATTAATCCCACTGCAACATTTTAACGTTCAAACCATAAATGCAGAAGAATTTTCCTTTTCATAGAAGGAATTTACTATTCAAAAAAGTAAACAATACTTCAATATCCTACCCTTTAGTGTGGTTTCCTTTTGCAATATTATCGCCTTTCGGCGCTGCATTTCGACAAAACCAAGAGGAGTATGGTAAATGAGCAAAGATTTTTTTTTTAAAAAATACTCACCTTTAAGAAGAAAAATTCTAAAAATTCAACTACATGGGATCAAGGAAAGCTCGTTTTATACAATTTATAATAACCAATGGTAGAATCATGCAGTCGAAACATCATACCAATTATTTATGAATTTTCTTTTAAAACAACCACTATGGAAACTGAAGATAATAATTTTAAAAGACATTTATGCTTGATATTATATATGTAATATAACAAAGGGTTATGCCATTGTACTGCAGCTCCAAAATGGCAATTTTTATTACAACAATGTGACCTTAATTTGTGCGAAAAACCACGTGAGCTTAAAAAGTTTGTTGAATTGTACATGTATTTTTTTAATTTCTATATGATAACTTATAACAATTCGCTCTAACGATTTGTTGAGTTTGTGAAAACAAATTTAATTTGTTATAATCATTTTATTGAGATTGTCGAAGCAACTTATTATACATGTAATAAAAGATAAGAAAAAGTTGTTATGACAGATTACTAGACAATTTTTTAAATCACGAATAAAACTTGTTTCAGAAATTTCGTAAAGTTGTAATATCGAATTCATTATTATTTTTCTATAGACCCAATACGGTATTAAATAAGTATATATAGTATGGTTAAGATGATGTATCTTTCTCATATATATTCCTTGTCTCAATTGTATTATTTGTCTTCAATTTGTATAACATATATTGTAATACCCGGTACATGTATATATAAGGATGTATGAGAGGAACTTAGTAGCACGTACTTAACGTTTTTCCAATCCTTTTTTACTTAATTAAACGTGTTCAAAAATACATATATAGGAATCCATTTAAACGAATTAAATTAATTACTTGGCATTTTTAAATTCGATGAAGCGAATTAAAGGAATCTGCTATAATAAATTCTTTATTTATGAATAAATTATGTGATGATAATTAAATTGATTTGTTTTTAAATAAACTATTCCTTTATCGAATTCAAAAAGATAAAAGAGGGCCTAAATAGACTATCGTCGAAACCGGTCATAATTTTCCAAGTCTAATAAAATATGTTTGAATGTATTACAAAATAAAATTGAGTAATACATTGTTTATTTCAATTTATTTCACAGAATAACCGTTATTGAATAGCACCAAAAACACGCCACACATATCAAAAATCATTCTATTGCACAAACATACTCCTGTGTGTGTATGTGTACACACGTTTAAAGAAGTATGAATGGAAAATAATTTTTTTCATAACCTATGGAATCATTAACCTTAGTGTATTTAAAAATTACAGATTTTTAGAAAGATTTTATGGATAATAATATTGAAGATTTAAAAAAAAAGAAATAATATAATATTGATATTTATTCTTACCGCACTCAAGGCCCCCATGCCACTCCTTATATTACTTCTAAATATAAATGTGATTCATATATCAAGTACATCTGATAGATCTCTCAAGAAATTAGATGTCAACTAAAAGGTTATTGACTAAATCAATTTCATTTGTTTCAAAATTTATCATCTGTAAGTACAATTTTAGTCAATTTGTTATAACAAATTTCATATATGATTTTTAGTAAATATGCTGCTTGATCATGTTGATGAATATTATATCTATTCAAACGTTTTCTGTGTTTATGATCAACAGATCTTGTTCAAAGGAATCATAGAAAGAATGGCTTCAGTGATCACTGTGATTTTTATCATAATTTGATATTCCGTCGTTTGTAATTATAATTGCTTAAAATCTAACTCAAAACAGATCCGAGGGTGTTATTCGAATTTAACAAGAACACAAATTAGTAACAATATAAGGATTTATATATATACGTATTTTAATACCCTATTGGATAGAGGTTTTATGGACTATAGGTGCATGTAATTTTTTTTTTTTTAATTTCACATTAATTTTTTAGGTACAAATCGTTACTGCTGCCTGATATGGGCATAGATTACATTATCATGTTTTACAAATTACTCTAGAACCCTGAATTAAATGATAATCCCGTGAATAATCTAAATGTATTACTATCCAATTTATTCAAGTGTATTCCTAAATTATTTTCTCAAATCATATAAAAATAATGTGTCATGAAGAGTTGAGTATAACAAGGAGTTGTTTATATAGACCAAGCACAAACTTAACTTTATATTTTTAATTTGGAAATTCCATACACTATAAATAGAAGTTTCTATTTATATAGCACATCCCCGACCTGTAAGCAAGTATTTAAAACATTAAGCTTCGTCAGAGCAATGTATTAAATCACGGTCGTGCCGTTAAATAGGATTTTGTGGTCTAAAGCTGATATTCTCGGGGGTGTAAGGGTTAGCGAGAATGCGATGTGTCACAAGGGTTGTTCTAAAACACGGAATGGAAAAAAGAGAACAGAGAGCGGAACGGAACGGAATAAGAAATACTCAGTATTAAAGGTACTTGGACACAGATTTGAAGTTAATATTTTCTCATTTTTTCTGTATAATATCACGAATTATATATTTTAATAGCATTTCACACAAAAATCAATTAAAAATCTTCTTTCATTTAAAAGTACATTGTAATTAAAACTTTAAATTTTTTGGCGGGTTTGATTGACACATCCTTGCACTTTTACAAATTAATTTTATTCTTAATCCTTAGGAAAAGTGGCAATTTTGATGTGTTTTAATGAGAAATATTAAAACTTTCATCAAGAAAAATAATTTTATTCAGAGTAGAAATGTTAGAAAGCAAAACACCTTCACAAGTATCGTCATTCCGAACTAAGAGATGCGTACAGAGTTTAGCAAATCGAGCACACTCGTGTTATGTACACAGTTTTTGTAAACAGGGCTCGAGTTCTGTTATTGTTTATATTTAGAATTCACCGGGTGCGTTCAATCGTCACAGTCTGCTTACCACAACTGCACGGACTGACAATATATTGTTTGTTTGTTTTGCTTTCGAACGTGTCTACTCTGAATTTTCTGGATTATAGTATTAATATTTTTCATTTATACAAAACGAGATTACCACTTTTCCTAAGGATTAAGAATAAAATTAAATTTGTGAGAGTGCAAGGATATGTCAATCAAACCCGCCGAAAAATTTGAAATTTCAATATCTTTTAAATGAAATGATATTTTTAATTAATTTTTGTGTGAAATGCTATTAAAATATATAAGTCGTAATATTATAGAGAAAATAATAACTTCAAATCTGTGTCCAAGTACCTTTAATGAGGATCAATGTAACTATAATTCAATTCAGAAGATTTTAGTTTCTTGTATGTTTATGTTAAATAAAAGAATCAGTATCTGATAAAGCTCTAAGATATTGAGTTTATTTAGAAAAATACACACATTTTGAACAAATCCCTCATCTGAAAAGAGTCTTAATTTAAATGCCCTTGTTATGAATTTCAATGTTATCAATACTTGAAAAGAAAAATTTCATTAATAATGTCAATGAAATTAATTTTATTCAAAAATTAAAGGAAAAAAAATGTAATTTTGAAATTATGCATCTTTCAAAAATACTTCTTTCATTTTCCGATAACTCTTAAGTATTTTCAAATGAATATATAGTTAATATTTTTTTTATATAATTTTTTTTGTATCAACATGATTGATTGATTCGATAAAATGATTTATACATATATTTCCTTAAAGATTTTAAATTGTAGGATGGTGTGGATTTGCCATTTACCAACCTTCGGTATTCAGTACAGTTTGAAAAATATTTAACACTCCACTCCGTGACTCAAAAACATTTAAACGCAACTCCACAAATTATAACACGCCTTTACTATCTATATATATTACTGGGAAATATCTCAGCTATTTTTAGAATTAATAAAATCAATATCTTCTTAGGAACAATATCTACGAATTACCGAATCTGCAAAAAGAACACCGAGTGTTCATTTTTATTGAAAGATGGCTACGCAGATGTAGAATACGACTGATTATTCACAAGCTGTATGGATCAAGTTCCGGTAGGTATTCCCAACACTTGCAACAGATAATTTATTTCTTTGTTGTTCGGTTAATTTGGATACATCAAACTATTAGACAGGAGTATGAGGGGAGAAAAAAATAACATAGGACTTCTTTCCAAAAATAGTATATTCTATTCAATTCATTCTACTTCCTATAAATAGACCGTATAGTAAGACATATAAATAGAAAATACCTTCTTAAAATGGACGGCAAAAATCCTCCATTGCAACGTATTAACAGGAAGTAGCGAGGTTATAACGGAAAGAAGAGATTTTTAAAATGCAAAATCAAAATGTTCCTCAAAAAAATATTTTAGAATTGAATTAATAAATAAAAACAAAAAAAAATTAAATACGTCATAACCTATAGTCCCATGCCATGGTTAGTGGTTGTATTTATATCATTTCTATCCAAAAAATGTTTTTATCTCCTAGCCTTGATTCACAATTCATATTTATGAGTCTTATTCAACATGTTTGCAATAGGAATAAATCGTGAAATCCCGAAATAATCGCTCCACAAAAATACTCCACTAATCTATACATTAAAAGAGAGAACCTTTCTCTCTTATAATGTATAGCATCGTCGGAAACCCACGGGCTATTTCGTCTTATAACCCGTGGACAAACTCTCCGAAAAATCGTATGTAATTAAATATGCATGGGTCATTTGATTGGCTGCTTCACAAAGCGGTGATGCCAAACAACGAATTGCAGTTCACGTTACGAATGCATGCTGTTTGGCATTGCCAAAAACATGAAAAACTCATTTCATAGTTAACACAGCTGATAAATACACTCACCGCCTCTTTTTGCAGTTAAAATGAGATACTCTTATGAAATATCTGTCGGATATCGAATTTAGTGTCAGTGATCATCACCTGTACGTGATTTTCATTATCAAACTTCGCACGTTTAAACGAGTGTCATATTATTTACTATAAATATGTAGATAACGAAAAGTATTCAATCTCAAAATTCATAGAAAAATACAAAATATGAGCAGATCAAACACGGACCTCCGAAACATCGGAGAAGAGATCAGGTTCCACCGAGAAATGAGCATCCGCTGCTGTCTGGTCACACCCGCCATGTGCTCTGTGGCAACGCACTTCGAAAAAATTACGCACTCTGAAAAAAGTTGTCAAAGTGCGTTAAAATTGGGACAAAATCAATGCACTTTGAAAAAAATTTTCAAAGTGCGTTAAATTTGGGAGCAACACAACGCACTTTGAATTTTTTTTCAAAGTGCGTTAAGAGTCTACATCAATATATTTTACCATGGAAACACTTAAGGCACTTTGAAAAAAAAATTTTAAAAATCATATTTTAATAATGGAAAGATTTTATTTGTAATTTATCTTTCAAGAATTGATTTACTCCCGTCGAAAAGAGGAGAAGACGGGTATAAGATTCCTAGCCTCAGTCCAAATCTTTATCTTTCCAATACAAAGGTGTCGGTAACAAACGGAGAGGTGAGCAATAAACCCAAAAAGGGTAAGCTGCATTTTCGATGCTTATAAGATGTATATATCCTTTCAAAATAAGTGGAGCTAAGCCAACCTCTCCCCTGACCCTATGCCCGGTTTCTTTGTATATGCTATACTAAAAACATCCACATGATTAAGTATTTACCTAACTGGTATGACGTTGAAAACTTTCAATGTTAAATGAGTTAATAAAACAGATGATTTTTTAAGAAGAGTAAAACGTATGAGGGAGAAAGAACTTTCATAGTTTTGAACAATCAACCCCCCCTTTTATTATGATAAATGCTAAGTTGCTTAGAGCTGTCCACTGTTAGTGCCCCCTTTACACTTTTACATCTATTTATCAAAGACTAGAACTGAAATAAAAACGAATTAATGATCTTGAATAGTCGTCACTCTTTTTTCAAGACCTTTTTCCCTTTTATTTTATCAAAACCTCAAATATTTAAAACGTCATATCTTAGATCCTGAAGTGACTTCATCATAAAAAAGTTATCCAACCAACATATGTTATTTATCATACCGATAATTTTCTAGGAATATTGATCAATCTTTGCCTTTTTTTTCAAAGTGCGTTAGCTTGGTCCCAAATTTAACGCACTTTGAATTTTTTTTTTCAAAGTGCGTTGTAACAGCGCTCCTTGTCAAAATCAGGAAATAACGGAAAAAGTATTAAATGTATTTTTAAATATTGAAAGGAATCCAACTTTCTGATTAGTTGACTAAAACAACAAATTAGCATATTTTGCGGCGATATTTCAGCAAGTTTGCCCACTGTGATGAGTAATACGTGGGTTTTCAACAATGAATGTATAGTGGAGTATTTTTTTTTTTTGTGTGTGTCTTGGAGTGATTATTTTGGGGTTTTGAAGATTTAGTCCTATTGCAAACATGTTGAACAATTGTAATAAATATAAATTTTGTGAAAAAAGAATAAAAAAGAAAAGAAAATGTGAAATAAACTCCGGGGGTTGAATATCAGGGAGGGGGTCCAGTCCACAAGTACCTGTGTCTCGAATTGGATAAGAAAAATCAAAGTACTGAGACAGTACTGAAAGACGGGGTCAAAATAATTTTCATGCTAGTTTTCACAAATGTGCTTTTTTTAACGAGTTTTGATAATTTTTTAATTAACAAACTAAAAACAAAACTGTGAATAATATAAATTCGCGTTTTTCATTTAATTTGAAGTAGAAATTTCAATAATTGCTAAGTCTAGAATCCTTTTTGAATTGTCCGAATTTCACCTGGTCCGAATTAATATTTCTCCGGAAGTAAACAATGGATGATGCGTAAGCAGTCGTAATACTACGCAGGAGAGTACTTTGTTTACTAGTGTGTTTTACAATTAATATTTTGAGTTTACGTTTAGGGGGCAAAAAAAAATTAGATAAAGAAGCATATTGGCCAAATGCTCACCTGAAGCTTATCTGAAATAAATTGGTGATATGTTCATCTCACAACATACGATTATAACTATATTTTAAAGTCAATGCGATGATTCAGAATCTAAAGGAGTAAAATATTTATCTAGCCTAAAGGGTTAGGTAAACATTGTTTTTTGATGGAAAAAATCATCGTACTGACGGAAAAAAATCAGCAGTATCATATATTATAATATCCTCCGCTTGAAAAGCGGGAGGGTATAAAGTGATCGGGATGTCCGTCCGTCTGTTACGCTTTGGGGTATCCATGGATCTGTTATCCGCAACTCCTCTTATATATAAAAAGATGTGTTTGTGAAACAGCTATGCCCCTGTACAGCAACATAGCGAAGATTAAACTTTTCTTAAATGCAATTTAAATATATTGGTACCCAAAGTAGGGTCTTCTCACAAGAAATACAATTGCAAAATAGGAAAGCCTTAGCACCACTTGTTCAAAAGTAATGGCTAAGGATAAGTGTTTTAAGGTAAGTCACTCGTCAAATTTGTTATATCAAGGATTTTTTTGGAAGTATATTTTGGAAAGGTACTCATATATACATCAATAAATTTAATCTTATTTTACACAAAATAGTTTGAATAATATTTATCATTGAACAAATCTTGCAAATTAATGCGCGTTTATTATTGTGTGACCTTTTTGCACTAAAAATTAACATATTTGGGGTACTAAAAACTAAATAGGCAATAAAATATTTTCTTATATCAAGCTTTTTAGGACTTAAGTGCTAAACAGTCACAAGTATCGAGTAGTTTAAAATAATGAAAGAAAAAGTTGGGGTCAGTGAGGTTAATTTTGAAATATTGGTCAAAATATGTGATTTTCATGCAAAAATGGTGTAAATTTTATTTTGACTTCTTTAATATATCTTTATTTCTTGGCAAAGTTTGTTGAAGGAAGGTGTAAAACTTGTTCTAAAAATATAAATTTAGATCTGTATTAAATATTCCTGCAAAATCATGACGGGAAATATTCTACGAGTAAAAGTATGTGAGGCTAAAGTTTCAAAACATTCAATTTAATAAATGTGCAGAGTTGCAGAAATTTCTGCTGAATACCCTTCCACCACAAGAATAGTCCCTCATTAATCTTGCTTCTTTGTAGATTTTTAAGCAGTTTTTTCGATGAATGTTAAAAAATATACATTGTTGAATATAAATTTCTGATAAAAATTGAATTTTAATAAATATTTTTTAAGTTAGAGGTTCTGCGTGAACTTTTCTAAAAAGCTGACGAGTGACTTACCTTAAAGGTCAAACTCAAAGGTCAAAGGGTCAAAGTTGATGGTTTCTTAAGAAAAGTTTAATGTAACAAGGATTACATTTGTGAAGCATGAGAGTACTAGTATCTACCGTTTAAAATTTATAGCCAAAGTAAATTAAAAATTCGGCATTTTTGTGTAAAATTGGACAAACTCCAAGGTAAAGGTCATAAGGTCAAATTTGATGAAACCCAAAGTAAGATCTTGTCACAAGGAATATACACCTATTGAATATGAAAGGCATAGCTACAATAAATGAAAAGTTATGGTCAAGGTTAAAGTTTTTGCAGATAAACAGACCGCCAGACAGACAGACATACAGACGGACACGATAAAACTATATACCCCCGAATCTTCGATTACAGGGACATAAAAAGAAATGGCCTTCAATTAACTTTTCAGTAAGTATAAAGAAGACGTTACAAAAATGAAAATGTTTGTTCTGATTTTCATATTAAATTCTCTGAAAAATATTCTTAGAACTGGGTAAAAGTGTGGAGTAAAACAAGAATTAAGAAATTAAGAAATGTAATGAATATTGTGTGCTAAATCAAATGGTTATGTCTACATGTATAGTTTTTGCATTAGAATGTGTATTTTACACAAGCCCATAGCTTTACAGAGCATATTTTTAGGTGTTATACCCACCCCACCCCCTTACTTATTTAGGAGGATGTCGATTATCAACAAAAGCAACAAAAAAAACTACCCTACCTTTAATTTTCTATAAGGAGGGACAAAAAATAAGTTTAAAATAATCTACTATTCTACAAATTTTCAACTGTTGCTTTGCCACAATACTTTCAAGTATACCCCCACCAACATTTAAAGAATGCTTGAATCATGGCGAAGTAAATTATGATATGATAGAACTTGCGTGAAGGCTTAACTTCATTAAAATATTTTATCTAGAGCCTCTTTCAGTATTACTGAAAGGTATAAAGTTTTATTTATATTTTTACTTTTATTTTTTTTTTTTTTGGATTTAACGTATTTCTTT
>PRKT01000535.1:6403-37053 GCA_003671525.1 Saccostrea glomerata | reverse complement strand
CTCAGGTGACCTATTGCTATCTGTTTTCGTCCGTCGTCGTTCGTCGTGCGTCGTGCGTCGTTCGTCGTTCGTCGTGCGTTAACATTTGAACATTTTTAACGTCTTCTCTGAAACCACTGAACTAATTTAAACCAAATTTGGCATATAGCATCTATGAGTGAAGGGAAACAAAAATTGTGAATTTCATGGTCCCTGCCCCCCTGGGGCCTGGGGGGTGGGGCAAAAATCACTAAAATCAGTGCTATCTTTAAAAATCTTCTTCTTTACTCCTGGACATCAAGCAGTCAAACTGTTTGTATGATTGTAATCAGCATTGAGTCCTCTACCAAAATTGTGAAATTCATGGCCCCAGGGTCAGGGGTTCTAGTGCTAGGGCGGGGCTAAACAGGTTATATAGTGAAAATGCATTATTTCTTTAAAATTCTTCTTTTCCACTCCTGGACATTAAATAAACTAACCAAGTGCATAGGTAAGATGAAAATGACCACCTTTTCCTAAATTGTGAAATTTATGACCCCAGGGTCAGGGATTCTAGTGCTAAGGCGGGGCTATATAGATTATATAGTGAAAATGCATAAATTCTTTGAAATTCTTCTTTTGTGTTTGTGGGCATTAAATAAACTAACCAAGTGCATAGTTATGTTGAATAAGACTGTCTCTTCTCAAATTGTGAATTTAATCCCCCCAGGATCAGGGGTTCTAGTGGTAGGGTGGGGCTATATAGATAATATAGTGAAATGCAAGAATTCTTTGAAATTCTTCTTCTCTGCTCATTGGCATTAAATACACTAACCAAGTGCATAGCTATGTTGAATAAGGCTTCCTCTTCCAAATTTGTGAATTTCATGGCCCCAGGGTCAGGGGTTCTAGTGTAAGGGCTGGGCTATATAGATTATTTAGTAAAAAATGAATTATTTCTTTTAAAATCTTCTTCTTTGCTCCTGAGTATTAAATAAACTAACCAAGTACATAGTTATGTTGAATAAGTCTACCTCTTCCTAAATTGTGAATTTCATGGCCCCTGGGTTGGGGGTTCTTGTGTTAGGGCGGGGCTTTATTGATTATACAGTGAAAATGCATAAATTCTTTAAAACTCTTCTTTTCTGCACCTGAGTACTTAACCAATGAACTATGCACATAGTTATGAAGAGTAAGGATGCCTTTTTGAGATTTTTGAATTTCAGGGTCCCTGGGTAAGGGTTTCTTGTGTTATGGCGGGGCTCTAATGTTTATCTTCAATTCAATTCAATTTCTTTATTGATTCACCAAACATGTTGGCATACAACCATGTTACATATAAAAGACAAATAATAAAGTACATACATGCAAGTGTATGGATCAGTGAAGTCAACTATGCAGAGTATAACAACTTGAAGATTAAAGATAATCATTATGCAAGCAGTATAGTATGGACAGTGATGAGCTAATAAATGCATTAAATATATATATTATAATTGTGCTTTATTTTTGGAACGCAATTCAAAACATTCATATAAAAATTCACACAGCCTTCTAGAATGAACTGCATTGTCAGGATTACATAATACTTTACAAAGATTTTCTTTCAATATGTTATCATTTAAATTACAGATGTTCAAAGAACAGTATTTTTTTTCGCAAATCTATATATAAGAGACAGTCATATATGAAATGTATTTCACTTTCTACAACAGTTTTACAATAGTGACAAAAACGCGATTCTTTTGGGATACAAGGCTTTGAATATCTGCCTACTTCAATTTCCAAAGGATGTGCAGAAATTCTCAGTTTTGTTAATTTAGAACGTATAGCTTTATTTATTGGATATTTTTAGTATTCTTGTAATTCATAATTCTTTCTAATTTGACTGAAAAATAATAATTTACCACATTTGGAGAATTCAATGTTCTGGAGTTGCAAATTAACATTTTTTATGTAAAAATTCTTCAAGCAGCTGCTGAATGTGTTATCAGTTATGTCTAATGATGGAAGGTTAAGTTTCTTTTTTAATTTATCAATCTGACTTTGCCAATTATCCTTTGCCAATTTATATAGTGAAAATGCATGAATCCTTTGAAAATCTTTTCCTTTGTCGTTGGGTATAATGCCAAATGATCTTAGTATATATTTATGACAAAAAACCTGCTTCTTCCAAAAATGGTTAATTTCCTGGCCCCTGGGACAGGGGTACTTTGAGGGTGGTGGTGGGGGGGGGAGTTACATAGTCTGAAATAATTTAATGCTTTGAAATCTGCACTTTGGTATTAATCAACAGCATTGTGGATTTAAATTTTAAAAAAATTTCTAAAATTTTGAAAGATATGGCCCCAGGGTCAATGATTCCTATGGGATGGGGAGCTAAACTGTCGACCAACCCTAACACAAGTAGCCCTGACCCAGGGGCCCGGAAATTCACTAAAAGTGGAAATGCATTTTCTCTGTGTTACTCTGATCTACCTCTGGGTATTAAGTAACCAAAATAAGCATGCTGGGTGCATAATTATGATAAGCAATTATGCCTCTTTCAAAATAGTGAATTTCATGGCCTCTAGTTTAAAACATGAATCAAATTCAATTGTTGGAAAGTTGTTGCATGATACTCAGGTGACCTATAAGGCCCGTGGGCCTCTAGTTCTATTAAAGGTACTTGGACACAGATTTGAAGTTATTATTTTCTCTATAATATTGCGACTTATATATTTTAATAGCATTTCACAAAAAAATTAATTAAAAAATCTTATTTCATATAAAAGATATTAAAATTTCAAATTTTTTAGGCAGGTTTGATTGACACATCCTTGCACTTTCACAAATCTTAATTTTATTCTTAATCCTTAGGAAAAGTGGCAATCTCGTTTTGTATAAATGAAAAATATAAATACTATATATAATCAAGAAAATTCAGAATAGATATGTTTGAAAGCAAAACAAACACACATTTATTCACTTGAAAATTAAAGAATCTCTTTTCACTTTAAAAGGGGTCATTTTTCAATGGGGGTCAATTTTTTATATGACAAACATATAAAATGACGCCCAGGACACTTTTTCTACAAAAAATGATTTTTTTTCTACGGTTAGGGGGTCATTTTTTGTCGTTGAAAAATGACCCCCCGGTCATTATTCGATGGGGGTCATTATTCGTCTTTACACCGGCGTGAATTACCGTAGTCCACATATCTCATGAATCTAGCTTTAAAACCTAAATTAATCTCTTATGAACTACGACGCTTCATTCTGGCACATTTCATGAAGCACGTAATCACTTCATGATAAATATACTGACGTGAAGCGTTGTAGTCCATATACATGAATCTTCAAAAACATAAATTTATTTCGTATACATTCAAATTATTTTCCGAATGAGTTGTCATAACTTAACGCCATTCAATTGCTTTTTTAAATCAAAGCAGTTTGCACTATAGCTATATTTTAAACGGCTAATTTTGAATTGTGACGTAACATTGGTGATATTCATGCTCATCCATGGTAGTTCGTAAGCAAATTTTTATGGAAAGGTAAGTATTTGTGTGTAAAAAAGTTTTTCATGTACGCAAATGAGTTAAGGCTACATATAAGCTTTTCTATGCAAATGAGCTGATAAAAATGCAAAAGTTGTGTATTTTATGTATAGACTAAGTTCAAATTGATTTCTTACACATACTTAGTACCGATAGTATACTATAGTAAATGCACATTATACGTCATATTATGACGTCATAGTTCTTTCCCATTGAAAGTAGTAAAACACATCATCAAAACAGCGTGGGCGCAAGGGCATATCCTTTTTAATTTAAAATAAATTATGTATAATACTGAGGAGAATATTGTTAAAAGTAATAAAATTGCTTCACAAATCCTTTGCTCTTCTTTAAACGATAAAATTTGTAATAAACTTACACTGGACTGTGCATTTTTACCCTGTTTCAACTTATTACTGTACTAATAATTTAAAAATTGCAGTGTCAACATTTGTGCAGCAATATCTTAAACCCTTGGAATATCCTGCTTCTCTTTATACCTTGTCTCTGTACAACGAAGTAATGTATGCCCTTGCGCCGAAGCGATTTTGTTGATGTTTCTTATAAACTTGTGTAGTAAAGGTCGATGACGTCTTAATATGACGTCATGATATGTACGGGCTATCGCATATCGTGGGTACCAAGAATGTATTAGAAAACAAGTCTTAGCATTTTTTTGCGGTATGTATAGCAATTACGGGTTTAAACTTGATATTTTGAATAAAAATCTCCATACGGAGCCTTAACTCACTTGCGTAGATCTATACGAGGGGTTATCAAAAATTTCGTGGACTTGCGCCATAAAATTAAAACCCCTTTAAACACATCAATTAATTTTTAAATTTCTATTTAGAATCATCTTTTTAATCTACAGAATAAACCAGAAATCATGAATTTAATACCGGTATTTTAATAAATAAGTATAATGTTTTTGTAAGCAATGGTTTGTCCAGGCGGCGCAACTTTGAACACGACGTTTTTGGGACTAAGTGTAACGGAGAAAAACTCTATTGAAATACAAATATTTGGTATCCAAAAATCATGTTAATTCAGATGTGTGTTGGAAAACAGTTGTTCTATAAAAATAAAATTTTCACTTCATTCGGAAGTTCTATGAATTTTTATCGTAAATATTACATGGAGTGTCCAGTCAAATTAGGCCATAAAAATGACGCTAAAAATGAATATTTATATAAAGGCGCACTTTTCGTAACAAATTAAATTCCTTAATATTTCGAGATATGCTTTAACGTCGTCGTCAGTGTTGCGCCGGCAGCTAATTTGATGGGTTCCTTTACATAAAAGGAAAATTTTATTTATAGAGATATTTCTATAAGATTTTTAGGCATTATTCAAAATATGTTGATCATGATGCATGCAAATTTTTAACTCTATAGTCTTACTAGAACAAAAGATATTTAAAATATTCGCTTTTTTCTGGGACAACCATCGTACATAAAGTTAAAAAGTTAAAAAAAATTGAAAGATTCCCATTTTGATTGGAATCAAGGAACTAGGGGGGATTACAACATGTATTCACAATATTTCATGCAAGGAATTGAGAAGACATCTTGGTAATGGCTATCCAGGTGAATGTTGTATCCTTAAAGGGGCATGGACACAGTTTCAACTGAATTTTTGTTTACAATTCCCACTTAACATTATTAAGGCATCTATGGATTAACAAACATTTGAACATCATTTGGTGATTAACACACGAGATACAGAACTTAAAACTTCTTTATAATGTAAACAAAGCTCATATTTATAACAAAATAAACTTCATCAAATCATAGAAACTATCGACTCGTATTTATAATTAACTTTTTTTATTGAAATAATCTACTTCGAACGAACATATATTAGTATAGAACCTACATGTATGCAAAGAAGAGTATAACACAGAACTTGTTTACATAACAAGGGTTGGGGCTTTAAATCTCTCTTGTATCTCTACAACTGACGTTCAATTTTTATTGATCATTAGAAAGACCCTTGTCAACAAGTTGTACAAATGGCAAAAATAAAGGAGTATACCACTTAAGTGTTTTAGCATGGTCTGTTACAACGCGAAATGTAATAAACTCAGATTATTACATTTCGCGTCGAGATCAATGCAAATGTAATAACACGATTTTTAGGTTTTTACATTTTCCGTTTGTTGAGATCAACATGATCAACGCAAAATGTAATATAGTGCTCTCTCTCGTTGTTACATTTTGCGTTATTTTACTTTTGCACTGAAGACAACGCAAAATGTAATAAAACAATATGTAATACACATATAAAAATGTGTAAATGATAAATAAAACAAAACAAATTAAAACTATTTTTTTTATTGCATATAGCAAAAAAGATGAAAAAAAAATGGATTCAAATATATACATGTAACCAACATAAGAAACACACTATAAAAATATTTAGAAGTAAAACAATGAGATCAAAGCTATAAGGCTTTAACGGGCATAAATACGAGGGTTGTCCAAAAAGTTTCTGCACAATGACGTTTTTGTCAAAATAAATGGTTCTATATGCATCGATTGTATATAAAAATATTTCTTATGAAAAACCAAGTCAGAATGGTTTATTTTTTTAGTGATGGAACATAATATCTTTGAAAAAATCGGGGTCTTCAAACATCGCAGATTACGCGTACGGACCAGTCTGACGTTAAGCCAATTTCATTATTACGTCAAACATTTGAATTTTTACTTAACACATGTGAATGGACACACACTAAATTTCTTTTTTAAGGCCCAATGCACTACCAAGTGTCAGCAATAATCATTATGTATAGATTATAATATATTTAATTTTTAAAATTCAAAACAATGCACAAAAAATTACGAGCGTCATCTAAATAAACAGTTTGTATACACAAACTGCAAAGCCCAGTACGTCGCTGTGCTAGTTTTTTAACAAGGTCATGAATAGAAATCTCCATATTCAGAAAATTTCATGTGTTTTTAAATTCGTGTAGTGTCATCTACTTTTTGCACACCGTTGAAAAATCGTATATACAAAATTGAAATTGATACACTAAATATATTTCAATGATTTTGAGTTGTTTTGACAAATATTTTGTGTTTTACGTCGTTTCAACCGTATAAAACTTATTTTTTTAATAGGACGCTGCCCCGTGAGAACGGCTGACGTCGCTTTTTTGCCGAGTTTTGACACATATTTCTTAGGGTTTTTGTTTAGCATTTGTACGGTCTATATTAGTACGCGATACATAAGATATCATAAAATGAATATGGCCTCTTTATTTGTGTTACATAACATTTTTATTAATTTTTGACTTGTTTTATATAGAAAACATCGTTTTAATCTAAACACTTTATATAAGAGTTTATGCCATTTTAACCTTGGTCCGTGCGCACTATCCGCGACCTTTAAAGTCCCAAATTTTTACAAAAATATTAAGTTCCAGCAAAAGAAATTATATCATTCTGATTTATTTTTTCATAAGAAATGTTTTGATATAAAGCAGATTTATATAGAACCATTTATTTTCACAAAAACATTGTCCACGAAATTTTTTAACAAACCTTGTACATCTTAATGTATCTTTTTTCTGACAATGATTTTGTTATATTGGATACACCGTGCTTATTTATACAGAATTAATTTAAATTTGATTGGAATATTTTTGATGGTCTTTTTTAATTTCTTACAAATAACACATATTCAATTACCAAAGAGTGAACATAGGTTCATTAAAACGTATGTTTATTATCATATTACTGTGGACATGCAGAAACAATTCATTTTATCATTGGATGGAAAGAATTTTGTTTTGGCTTGTCTGCAATGCTTATGATTTGCGTGGAACAGTATGGTATCATTATAATTGTAAATAAACCCCTTCCCGCTCTATATTTACATCTGCCAGTACAAATTAGTAGTTTTTTTTTTATTTCACTGCATTTGTCTATCAAAAAAAGCAAAAGCACACTGGTCAAATTACCCCCAAACAACCCTGCCCACACATGCATGTTTCTAATTTGCAACACCCATACTTTAAATACATTCATTAAACTAATTTTAATACATGTAGGTAATTACTTAGCAAATCAATATATTATGAAATTTATTAATTGTAAGGGACTGCATATCTATTTTTCTCTTTTTTTAATTATCATTGACCACTACACTATTGAAAAATGTACTCAATCTGGCTGACGAAAAAAAGTGTAATTACATTTTGCGTTATTGCCTTTTGCTTAACCTCGACGCAAAATGCAATAACGCAAAATGTAATAATCCATAAATCGTGTTATTTCATTTCGTGTCATTACATTTTGCGTTGATCTCGTTGTAACAATGGTCCCTTTTTACACCCTTGGTTTACTGGATAGATAGAAGCAATGGATAGCTTGTTTGATTTCATTGTGTATAACAAAGTATTTCTAATAAAATCATTGTGCATTCATAATGAATTATTAAACATATAAATAAAAAAACAAGCCAATGTTTAACATCCATCGCGCTGAAAAATGCCGGAACGTTTCATCGTTCATCGAACCCTCCATCGGACTACGGTTTTTGTGTTACATGTAAATGGGCGGAGACGTTTAGATTAGATACTATAAAAAGAATATCCGTGATATATGATATGTTTCTTTTCAAAGACGAATGATATGTTTAAAATTCAACAAATACAAAAATCTATTCACAAAACTCTAGCAATGTGAATGAACCACTATAACAAGATTAACCAAACAAGTTCATGTGCTTACCGATACATGATCGACTGATTACATTTCAACTAAGTGCTAGCTAGCAAGTTTACTGTGGGCATTTACCTGTAACAACACAAATCCACGTGGCTTGTTGTGATTCGAAACAGGTCATAAAGAGGTTAATCGCATGTAAATGAAGACAGCGAAGAGGTTCAAAATCACAATACTTTTAATTAAAAAACATACAGCACAAGGTTGTTCAACAAAGATATTTTTACTCAACCTTTATACATGTATTATACACATGATATATCAAACTCTACTCTGAACAAATTTGTGCTCGATGTTTACGAAAGCTTGAAAGTGTGTACCTGTCAGTGATATCTTTTCATATTCATAAAAATCAAAGGACCCCAACTTCAAAACGCAGCTTTGTATGCTGTTTATATCTTTTATTTGATATTTTTAGAGGAAGATTCATATAATAAAAGCATTAAGTATTAATAATATTTAATTTGTATAAAGCCTTTGATAAATGTTCGAAATTTGACGAGTGGCCGGGGACCACAGATAAGCCTTAAATGAGACTTGTCATTTTGTAATTTTATCTGAAACTGTGTCCATGCCCCTTTAAGCCTTTTATTAAATGAGACTGTAGGAGGTTCTCCTCCATTGCATTATACCAGTTCTTTTTTTCTCTCTGTCCATTATGTTTTGTTTGATAGGATTTCTTTACCTTAGCCTCAGAATTTATTGTATAGGGCCAACATTGGGTAGATTCTACTGGAAGTGATCCACCGTATAAAAGCAAGGAGAAATACTTCAAATTTTCCTTTGTTCAACGTCAAACAGTGTTATAGTAGTTTCTTACAACTCGCAAGTTTTGTTTGTGTACATGTACACGTAACTCAAGTGATCATCCTTTTTGGGATCTATGTGCTCTCTTGGGAAGGCTGCTCCGCTTTATTTATCTATTTTATTATATGTTGTTATCATCTGTAATATTAACTGTTATAATTCTGTTTTAGATTTAAATATTTACACATATATTTAATAACATATTAATTATATTCTTATTTTTTTAGGATCTTTTATTACGACTTTTCTTGCTGTAAGTCGCGAATTATGAAGTATTTCCTCCTCTTCGGAATAATCATCTTGAATGAACACTTCATTACTTGGTAATGCATTTTGCTTTTTGATCCTTAAGGTCTTCAATCCCTAATAGGAAGAAATTCAATGAAATTGAATACATAACAGATATATGGCATTAAATACTCAGTTTATTTAGACATAATTCCCATTTATTACTATAAGTATGTTTAGTGGGATGTGTCCTAATTCATGACCTTGAATTTTGGTAAGAGTTATCTCCCCTTTTTTGATTAATAAAAAAATCAATTAAAAAAATTTAGCTGGTAAAAAAATTATTTTCAATTATCATTATATTTCTTATATTTCAATGTATTTTTCCACCACAGGATTTATTGATATTCAAATTCTTTGAATTTCTATTTTGAAAAAACGCTTTTCCCCATAAACTTCAATGCAATCTTTGTTAATTAACTACCGCTTAATTGATGGACTTTTTGAAAATTTCTCGTGGACAATCCTTTTCTACTATAAAATGCTTTAAGATAATATCAGAGTATTGTGTACTTGACGGACATTTAAGGGTAGAGAATTTGGTCCCATTAGGGATTGAAATCCTTAAGAGCTTTTAATTGAAAAAAAGTAATCATTACCTTCTTATATATTTATAAATATTCCTTTTGAAGCTTGAAAAAACATTCCAAGGTCATCTGCGGACCACTTCATATATTCGGTGCAAAGGAATGCAAAAATAAAAGTGAATTAAACAATCAGACAGTCTCGGTGAAACCAGAAGTGATAAGTGAGAGCGGGAAAAATGCAAGCGAAAAGTTTGGGGATACAAATGAGCAGAACAATACTAATTACCTTGTTATATTGACTGCTTCTATTTTTGCCGTCATATTTCTTACAGTCTTTTCGCATATATTGCTAAAAAGGGTATGTAGGAAAACAATCGAAGAACTTGGGGATGCATCAGAAGATCTATTGAATAAGTCACCAAAAGTTGAAATGAGCACAAATGTATAAACAAAAAAATAGCTTTGGAATCATATAGTATTATGTTGCAGCTTGTTTGAGAGATAGCATATTTGCCAATTCTTATTTTCATTCCAACTATGTAGTATTGTTCTAGAGTTAAACTACTGTTGAGAAATCTTTTTACCACGTATGTTAAATTTATAATGTCACAGCATACGTAGGTCTTGCACATTTTAGGTTTACAAGGGCATTCCGAAAATATTCGTAATTTTCTTCCCGCTAATTGAAACGAAGTTTTGATCCCGAAGAATTATCAATACTATAGTAAAAATTATTTCAGTCTAAGATAAAACATTTCAGAGTTTTTCTTCCAAAGTGTTGAAACATACCTCGCTTGCTCTAAAATGGAAGAAATATATTTGTTCTATACTCTCAAATATGCTCTATGGATGTTATTGTATGTCTTACCAGTGAAAGTCCCTTTTTATTCATACTTACTAGAATGAGATAGGACTTAATTGCTCATCCAAGGGTAAAAGTATATTCTACACGTTTCAATTACCTGAAAAATTCATAATTTTGTTTTCATCATAACATTTTTTATCATATTTTAGCATTTTAAAATGAATGTAACTCAAAGGAAATAATTTTCATATCTACGATACGGTTGTGATATCACAGAGAAATTTGATTATATTTGATCAAATTTAAATTAGCATACATGTACTTTATCAGAAAGTAGTATATGTTATTATATGTAATTCGTTCAACATCAAATTGCTTAATGTAAACCATTTATAATATAAAGATCCTCAGCTTATAGCATGTGAGATATGTTTTTTTCCATTTTGGATTAAAATTTTAATTCCGAGCAAATGCTCATCAATAATATAAAAAAACCGTTGAATAAGAAAATGTTGCATAAAAGGGCTTCTGTGGTGATAAAATGATAAGGTCTATTGAAATAGTGATGGTCCGTTCATCATTTCTAATTTCAAACATTATTTTCATGTGAAAGTTTTTCTTAGGAGCCTTGATTTAGGCTTTTAATGTGACTCTTTCTAGGATAAACTGTTGTATAGCTTGAGTGCTAAGTTTACCTAATCTATTATTTTTTTCGAAATACATACGTGAGGGTTGCCAATAAAGTTCGCAGGAAAATTATTTTTTTACAATGACAACACTGCAATTTTCTATGATATTATTTTCATACAGACACTGATCAAGTAAATATATAAAAATAAAAAAGGAAATACACATTTTTTTACGTAGTAAAGGTAAAATAGTTTGCACATACTATTCGTACGACACAGACTAACGTTGCCATTTCTGTAAATTTTGAAACAAATTACAGTAAAACTCGTTTAGTACGAGTACGGATATTGCTAATTCACGGATGAGGGAAGTCATTTTGGATCCTCCACTCTATAAATTTAATGAATTTCCTGTACTGATATAACGAATTACGGATTTAGCGTAGTAATTTCAAAGACCCCTGCGACTTCTTTATAACCGAAATTTGCTGTAATTCTATCTGTACAATAAGCGGAGTAAAAGACAACGACAGCATTTTTTGATACATTTGATTTTAATAAGCTTTTTTTTTGTTTCAGAAAAGTAATAGGGTAGGGTGGTGTAATTTCGACCGAATATTTTTTTGTACTTACGATTTGTTAAAGTACGTCACTATAATGTTATGCTACAACTTTAACTGGACCCTTTTACCTTTGAAATACCTTTTATCTTTCAGATTACATCGATTTTGTGTATATCTTTGGTCAAAATATGAAATAAATGCGTTCGATTTACAAGATACCTGTGTTGGGTAATTTCGACCGCACAAGGGGTATTTTCGACCGATGAGCCAATACAAAGGAAATAATTGGTGTCAGCTCTGATATAGTGCTAATATAGTTAAAAAAATTATTAATTTAAATTTTACTACTGTACAGCATAAAATATCGAGTAAAAATACTGACCAAAAATGACAATTTTCTAAATGTAGCTAATTTGAAGACATCGAGTGCACCAGATGTCTATGTCGCCGAGATGCCATTATTGGTTAAGGCATGCTACAAATGTACATGTACAGGCAACTAAACCGCATGTAAATAAAACAAATGCTTTTTCACTATTGTAGTACTATTTTTTATCAGGTATTAATTTACATAATTTTTATCCTAATATTTTTTCCGGACGGTCATGAATTCTTTCTGGTGTCAGATAGTATATTGCGTCATTTTACATTGGTCCACAGGGGCATCTTATCCACTCTGTTCTCTATTTCACATATAAAAATACACAAGGGAAGAATCGAAAATAGCACACGATTTTTAAAAAACGTCAAAAAACAACTTACTTGAGAAAAGTTACACAAATCCTGAAAGGAACTAGCGCAAATAATGTCTTAGTACTTATCCAGGCTAAAATATTCCAGATATATCCATCGAAAATAGCTTTTATCCAACTAAAACCCCAGCTTTCTGCACAGTGTGAAACTCTGCGCCCAAGAAAAGATAACTCACCCAGATGACAATAGTAAAGTACCCGAGACCTTCTGATTGCTCTCGGAATACTTCGGGTACTTTACTATTGTCATCTGGGTGATTTATCTTTTCTTGGGCGCAGAGTTTCACACTGTGCAGAAAGTTGGGGTTTTAGTTGGATAAAAGCTATTTTCGATGGATATATCTGGAATATTTTAGCCTGGATAAGTACTAAGACATTATTTGCGCTAGTTCCTTTCAGGATTTGTGTAACTTTTCTCAAGTAAGTTGTTTTTTGACGTTTTTTAAAAATCGTGTGCTATTTTCGATTCTTCCCTTGTGTATTTTTATATGTGAAATAGAGAACAGAGTGGATAAGATGCCCCTGTGATTGGTCGAAGTTACATACTGACGCCCGCCGTACTCATGTGGGGATAACCTAGGCCGGTTTCTGTTCAGCTGGTTTGCAATTTTATTCATAAAACTAAATCCTATAAATCAAAAGGATATAAATTTCATTTTCAAAATAATATTTGATGAATCTCACGTCAGGAATATCCATTGATTGTCTTTCCATGCAAGATTTTTCTGAGGTGATAGTTCGCTGTAGTGGCAAAAATATGCTCGTCTGTAACTTTTCTGGTGATATAGCCTATTCTTTGGTGTGATTTTCCAAAAACGATCTTAATTAGGCTCATAGAAATAAAATTATTTTGGACACAATATATTAAAAATTCGTTTTCTTTCTATATAATATAAATGTACATACACAATAGTATACGCCATAAACAAAATATATTAAGGTATTTATGAACGGTCGAAATTACCCAGGTGGTCGAAATTACACCACCCTACCCTAATTATTTCATCCGAAATCTTAATTAAGAAGTGTATTTCATTTTTGCATTAGTCTATACACAGTATTTGTCATCTTTAAAAAATGCGCTTTTTAGAAAGGAAAATTAAGCTTTAACAAGTACAACAGAAGCATGCTTTCTCTGATTTTCATTAAAAAAATATATTGACTCATAGTAAATATATTGATGACTTTTCATTTAGACAAAATCGTTATTTTCAGGAACTTTTTTTTTTTACAGCTTTTTTGTCTTTTCTTAAATGTTATTTTTGCATATCAAAATTTACTACTTAGAAAATAAGAACAATACGTTCCATCCTACTATGATTTCAATTGATGAATACTAATATTCATAATGGTTAGTCTTCATACAAGTATTTGTTATTGTACTGTTTATATTTAACAAACAACGACATTTTTTGGTGTTTTGAGGAGTAAGAGTAAGTTAATTTTTAATCAAGCTCGTGTATTAGTTTTTTCGTCATTGTAATTTTTTTTATCCGTTGGAGTGACTTATCAAACAATAATGTATGGGAAATTTCAACACTCTTAACATGCTTAACTGATAAGGTTTGTTTGCACATTTATATTCATGGTTGTTCCACGTTTTGACTCAATATTTAACCTTCAAAAACTGACCAGTGTACTGGAAAAGCTGTGAATTGAAAGAAATCAAAAAAGTAATTTATGCATTGATTTTTTTTTTTTTTTCATGTAGCCTACATTTGAATGCTCGTGTGCGTTATATTTTTTGTGTAAACGTTGAATTGTATATAAGCGCTAGCAACATCAGATTTTCTGATGTTATAACTGTAGTAATATACACTGTAAAACAATAACTGATGGCATTATTTGGGGATTGATAATTCAATTAGTCAATATTTGATTTTGTTTAGAGTTTAGTATTATGAACAATTTTTATGATGTATATTTAATCATAAATTTTGAAAAATTGAGTGCTAAGCGTCTTGATGAATGACAATCCACTATGTGTTCATTTGTACATAATTATATCTTGTTTCAGCTCGATGCTCAATCCGATTAATGCTTTTCTAAAGATTTGATTGATTTTAGATATTATACATGTATACCCTTTGTTTAAAAATAAATGAATGAAATAATTTTTTAGTTCTCCTCTTTCTTTTCTTGATACGTTGGTTTTTTATTAGTAAGGTTCTGAAAAAATAATTGCTTGGACCTGATTGAAAATTTTTCAAGCCACTAGCAACAATAGACATACCATAAAATAATTCGATGACATTTTGACATATCGTCACCACGGGTCTATAACATAAAGCTCTATCGGTGCACATTCAAAAAATTAACCATAAGCATTAACACCTTGAACATTGCTGTATGAACTTATCAACGTAAACATTTTATACACTAGAGTTTCATTTAGAGTTAGTCATGGCATGTGTATTTTTCATTATGTTAACAATCCCAGGAATCAGGTAAAGAAAACGATTCCCAAATAATGTTAAATTATTGAATAATTTGGATTTTTAGCTCACTTCAACGAAGTTGGGGGAGCTTATGTAATACCCTCGGCGTTGGCGTCCTGGATAAGGTTAAGTTTTTCTTTTTAAGTACTTCTACGTCCTATATTGATAAGACAAGCATGGAAGATGTTTCTACTGTGTTTCATTGTGCCAGTAAAATTTTCAGATGCTGCAATTTCAGCAAGGGAATGACCAGGTTAATATGTTTGGAGCAGATTAAACTTTTTGGTGCAGTTTTTGGTGTAGGTCTCATTTACGAGTAACTTTAAGCCCTATGGATGGTACATCTTCGGATTCACACTACCAGGCTTGCTTCGGATGCTGAATCTGTCCTTCATTTTATGCATGAGTGAACAGGTCTATGTTTTTCCGGTTGAGTTTCCGGAAGATGTTAAAGTTTTTGGTGCAGGTTTCATTTCCAATGTTCTATGAGCCTTATTATGACTAAACTTGCATGGATGATACATATTAAGATGCATACTAACAGACGTGCTTCGGATGCTTAATCTGACCTTCACTTTCTGGACGAGATAACATGTTAAAGTTTAGGTGCAGGATTCATTTCATAGTAACTTTGAGTCATATAATGACCAAATGTGCATGGATTATACATCTGAGGGTGCATTCTACGAGGCTGGCTTCGGATGCTGAATCTGACCTACATTTTCTGAATTACTGAAAAGGTTAGATTTTCTAATACAAGATTCATTTCCAACTTTGAGCTCTATGTTGAGCAAACGTGCATGGATGATACATCCACACTAATGGAATTGCTTCAGATGCTAAATTCGACACACATTTTCCAGATAATGGATCTCCTAAAAGTTATGGATGCAGGTCTATTACCAAGAAAATATATAAGGCATATATAAACCAAACTTGTATAAATGATGCATTAAGGGATGAAAATTCTTAAACTTGCTTCAGATGCTGGATTTTACCACCATTTTTATGACGAAGAACAAATCTGAAGTATTTATATAGGTCTATTCCAAAGTATCAAATTAAAATTGCATGCATTTGGCATTTTTGGATGATGTACACGTTTTGTTGGTTAATTATGTGACTTTGCTTTACTTAAATACAAATCTCATTGAATTGCTCTGTAATCTCTGATTACCTACGTAAACATTTTATTCACGAACTGAGCTTCATTTGGAGTTAGTCATGACATGTGTACTTTTCTTTAATTTAACAATCTCAGGAATGAAATAAAGAAAACGATCCCCAAATAATGTTCAAATATTTATTGATTTGGATTTTTAAAAAATGTATTGCGTAAATAATTTTAGAGACTCAAGCTTTTAATTGCCTTAAGGTCACCTAAGTAAGAAAGCAACTCTATTGAGTATAAATGGAAAGCTGCAAAAACAACCCTTCCTTATACAAAGATCTTGTCAGCAACACAATTTATCGTCGAGTCAAACCCTGACTGACGTTCTTCATTCTAATTGTTAGTCCATTGTTTACACACTGAATTGACGACGGATTTTCCGTTATTTCCAGATTATGATAAGGAGCACACGGAGTCTATGACCGGTCGTCAAGGGATGCTCATTTTTTTCATGGCACCTGATCCCACCTCTGAAGTTTGGAGATTCTTGTATTGTTTAATTTTGATCATGAGTACTGTTCGTTTTCTACACATCTTTTTTATCCATTCAAATGAAATGTATTGCTATAAAAAAAACGCATAGCAGAATTTTAGTGACACATTGAACAAAAAGATTATTTCGGTAAATGATGAATTGCTAAAACAAACAATGAGCTAAGCAACCACCATCTGAATGTCATAGTACTCAAGAATTTTAAAATCAAAGTCAGTTTAGTGTCGTTTAAGATCAATATCTGGTATGCCCCAGCAGACACAAATGATAGCCACAAACACATCTGATAGAAGCAAATGTGTGTAATAGAATTTGTATAGGAGTACTCTCCCACTACGCTTTGGTAAGCTGTTGCAGAGTTTGGTGATGCGATTGTCTTTGGTAAATCATTTAAATCCATTTTGTCCAATGCTGAATATTTTGGATTAAATCTAGCGATTTAAATGAATATGGCAGAAAGAGGTTAATGTTGCTTTGTTATAACGGGTGTGTCAAACAAGCCTTATGCGGCTGTGTATTATGAGACTACAATACGGATCTAGGATGCAGCGAAATTGAATGGACATGTATAGAAAGAACATGGTTAGAGTACCCTTTTCCATCAAAGTCCATTAAATTGGAATCGAATTAATCTCATCTTCTAATAATTCCATTTTCCATATCAATACACTACTACCACCCACTTCTTCAACATCATGGATACAGTTTTCTGTCTAACATTCATTACAAAGCATTAGCACTCTTAAACCTTAAATAGGCTTTCAGATAAATATTCTGGACTAGAAGATCAACCACAATGTTCAGCGGTGATGCTGTGGTCATACACGTTTGATCCAATATCTTTGAATTCGATATTTTGGGTGTTGTTGGATTGTGGTACTCCTACTTCCAGTTGCGCATTTTACTTTTTGAGCGATGAAAATTCAGATGCAGCATTCAATTTTCAGATATTAACTACATCCAAAATATCGAGAACTCCCGTTTTTCATTGCCCCTTTGTACCTGAAGGACTTGCATCAGAATTCAACAAACGAAAATTGAGTTCGAAATTTTTGGGGAAATTTTGCAAAATAAGGTATTTTTGTTTGTGAGACTTATTAGCTGCAGAAGTGTAGCATTATGGTTTTATATATTTGCACATTTTTTTGCATTACTGGACTTGTAGCGTTGTAGTCAAAGACAAATATATAAAACCATAACGCTACAGTTCTGCAACTAGAGACGCGGGTTTGTTAAGGCATCACATTGATCAGAATTCGGCGAATTAACACTTTTTTAATAATTATGTAACACTCATAAATCGTAAAAGTCAAGGATTAACAATTTGCTATAATTATACATTCTATAGATGTCAATATCACTTGTACTACAGGAAGTACTTCACCATAACGTCACCACGTGACGTCTATAATGAGAAAACATGCCTTAATTAATGAAAAATTGAAAAGTTCAACATTACCCCGGGGACAATTAGTTTCAATTTGTAATAATAATTATGTAAAAACATCTCTGTACCATTAAAAGTGCTGCCAGAATCCTGCTGTCCTATCACAGAAATAATTATTCAACACTTTCGGACGAGATAAAACGTCATATACATTAGCATTTTTAGGGCGCAATAAAGCTAAAACCATATTTTCTTATTTGCATTTTGAATTGACAACGATTAGCTGATAAGGATAGGGGATCATGCTTGCTCATTCATTTCAGCATTTGTTATTTTCTAGAGAGGGCAATCAAATACAAAATTGCTAATCGGTTAACCACAAGATGTTCCACTGATTAACCGGTCAAAATACGCATGTTCATGATTTACATATTCTTTTTTTCCTAGGAATGTCTATTCATATAATTATACAAGAAGACTGATGTTTTTCGTTTTATATATTTCACTTTAATTTCAATATAGACTATTAGAAATGAAGAAAACCACGAATCATGTTTGAGAAATCATTGCAGATTTCACATACGTTCATTCTGCGTTGTCACCATCAATAAAACTAAATCTGAAATACATCACTTATTTTACAAAGTTTGTTAAGAAACTTATTCGAAAGAATAGCTGAAAAAATCCACAGACATACCAATCCACAGTTCTTAACGGTGATTTGATAATTAAGAAAAACAGGACGGTCGGGATGATAACTTGGTGTTTTAACTGCAATGAACACTTCAAACACAAGATGACCAATTACCATACAATATCAATCCGGAGAATCAAGATTACATTTACACCCGAGTCAGCTTGGATATGTTAAAACGCTGAATTATGAACGTTTTGTAGAATTTTTTCAAAAATGAATTTTCTAACAAATTTGGGTTCGAATTGATGTAAATTTTATATTTTTTTCCGACTAACCGATCACAGATTTCCCAAAGAATTACCATCGTTCCGACTGCGTAATTGGTTAACCGGTTACAAATTGCTATCCCTATTATTTTCTCATTACATGTATGTATTGATTGAATAGATTTTCAGCAGATTAGTTTTTTCAAGTAAGTACATGAAAGACGGATTATTCATTTCGTAGTTGATGAGAAAATGATGAGGTGAAAATGATTAATAAAAGAATTAAAAGAGCCATAGCTGCCTTACCGACGACTCGGCCTACTCAAGTATTTAAATGGAATTCACCTGTTTCTATTTATAGATACAGGTACCTTTTCAATTCAAAATCAAACTACATATATGTAATCTTTTGTGAACCAGTGTTATATTTTCAGTGTTGCAAGTTTGTTACATGACAATAGTTTCACTAGTTAAATACTCTTATTCTAAACAAGATTGTTAGAAAATTTAAAATTAATACAAGCTAGCAGCTATGACTTGGGGTCATTAAAATAGTTTAAGGCTGTTTTTGCGAGATACTTTCAAGGTGTAATGTTGTAATATTTATCTCTTACATAGTTTATACATGTATTATAAAAAAAATAATAAAAGAAAACATAGGAAAAATGCACAGAGAAAAAAAAATAAAATCTTAGATAAGAAACACGCAATGCATCTAAGATTCGAACTCACGATCATTATGTCTACAATCCAGCAATCTTACCTCTACGCTACGAAGGAATGTTAGTTCAAGGAATAAAATTAAGACAGATTGTTGGATCTTGAAATAATTTTAGAAGAAAAGTTAAATACATATTTTCAACATTTTCAATATGAAGACCACTTTTAACCAAAAATATCTAAATGTAGTGAAGTGCAGTCAAATCCAAATAAAATTTTCAGAAGTTGTTTTTCTGGTTAAGGGTGGTCTTTAGCTACAGTTTCTCATTGTCTAGGGGGGTATCTCAGTATTTACTATTTCTCAATATGAACTGAACGATATTTATATCTATCAAATGAGGGAACTTTTAATATTTGAATATTATTTTTGTGTGATTTGCTTTAAGGCATGTATAAACTAACATTGTATGACAAAATTTTGGTTAAACAATGAATTTAAAAAATGACTACTTGAGTAGGCAAAAGTGACTATCAAATGCGCTATGGCTCTTTATGTGCAAAAAGGACAACATAATTGTACGGTGGCTAAGTAAAATGACCCCCAGATTTCACTGCGACTTTGAGTAATACTACATGTATATGAGTACTTATCTATGATATAATTCTTTAAAAAAAATCCTTGAAAAATACTCAGAATATCAAAATCTAGGTTACACAAACAAAACAGTGTAGGCTTATAAATAACTTATTTCATGGCCTTTAATTAGGTCTTAACACCTTTCTGTGGTAAGACCTCTCGAAATGCTTCTGTTTTTTATTTTATTTCTGACCTTAGCTTTTGAGATCGTAAGAAGTATCGAAAAACTTTTTAGTTCGTTATACTGGAAATATAAAGTTATTTTGAAAAAAGGACCCCCTATGTTTGAACTTCGACCCCTTCTGCAGTTATTGCCCCTTTCACAGTTAAGCTTGTTATCGCTACTCCTTCAAGACCGTTGAACGAAGAGATACAAAACCTTCACCAACGCCTTTGACTCAATTAGGAGACTTTTCAGTCTAATCAATGTGAAAGTTCTTTGACCCCTTCAATGACGTATTGCCCCTGAACGTTTATAAATTCCACAAAAAATTAAAAATTTTCAAGACCAGAGGTTTTAGAGACTTGCAACCAACTGCATAAACAGTGGACCCTCATTTATCCGGACGCTTTGGTTCCCAGTCAATTTGTCCGGATATGTGAAGCATCCGTATATATGAATCACCACTTAAACAAGACAAAATAACATTTAAAAATTTCGTTCCGATGAAAAATCGTCCGGATACTGAAGCATCTGGATATCTGGCGTCCGGATATCTGAAGGTCCACTGTAATTCATTGACCATTCATCTTCAAATTTATATCAAAGTCAAAGGTCAAGGTCATTCCAAATATTAGGTATGAATTTTTCTTTCTATAGCTCTCAAATCCTTAAACATAAACAATCTATCTTTTGTCTTTAATATGTCCCCTTGAAACTCTTTCGAAGATTTCCTTCTTGTCCCATATGTCTGACCCTTTTAAAAGTTATTGCCCCTTTTGCAAAAAAACCTTGTTATCGCTACTCCTTCGAACCTGTAAATCGTAGAGACATGAAACCTTCACAAATGTCTTAATGGTCTTTAGACACAACTTTATAGTTTCAGTGCAGAGGATCTGATGACCCCTTGCATAAGTTATCACCCCTTAATTTCTATGTGCTTATTATAAAACCTCATATCCTTATAATTATAAGTCATAGAGGTATGAGATTAACTGCAATATGACTCTTGTCCTTTGACCTTGAAAAAATCATCAAGGTCAAAGGTCAAGGTCATTTCCAAAATTTCAAAATTGTAATTTATGCTTTTATCAACTTCTAGTTTAGTTTTCATGGTATTTAATTTTAAAGATGTAAATATAAAACAAAATTGATATTTAGATAAGGTGGAAAGACCTTTTATTGTTCTGTGAACAATAAGTTTCCTAGTTTATTATTGCAATTACTAAAACGAGAAAAATAAGCATTTTATAGTCGGTGCCATCAACATGTGATTGTACAATATTTTTCGTATAATCCATTTAAGGTCCCCAAACAGACACGTTTTTACTCGAACAGACATCCTAACAAAAGAGAAATCAAATCAAACCGTACCTGTCTGTCACAAGTGGCATTGTGTCAATGTTTTGTATTAGCTTATTGTACAGGTATTGGTAAGAGTTGTCTTTATTTGGACATAAGGAGTTATCGTTTATTTCATTTACGCACTATTGGTCATTGAGTTGTACTTGTTCTATTTTTATCAACGTATACTCGTCGAACTCGTTTGATTAGTTTGATCAGTTATTTACACTGGGTGTTGGCTAGTGTTCGTAAGATGAGGTCTGGACGCTGTGAGTTATACTTTACCCATGTTTAGTTATCTTATTCAGCGATGTTTTCTAGCGGCGTTGAGAGCAAGACCTCGGAGCCGACAGTATGATTTCTATGTATAAAATGCCACAGCTCAGTAAGTTTTTACAATTTACAATATTTTTGTTGTTAGCTTTAAAGAGCAATATTCTATGTAAAAATGTTAGCAATATAGAGAGAATGTATATATTTACGCTCTAATTCATTCACACGTTAAACGGCAAATATGTGTTTTCTTCTGTAATTTGTATGTAAAATCTAGTACATGTATATTGAAAAGATATGTGTTTTGAATAATTTATTAGAAAATCCTATGAAAACGTTAGGTGACCAAGATTGTATACTAGGCTTTTGTTCTGGACGGGAGGATTTTGTTTACGTGGTTAGGCTACTTAGGATATGGTGGACCGGACGGGATACTATGTTGGACAACATGAACAATATGGTGGACCGTGGATGACCTTAGAACGTGGTGTGAAACCCTCGTGACACCTATGATTGAACTTTCAGTCGTGCTTTGTTCATTGTACATATGTAGATAAATTGATTGTTAATTCTTATAAATCTTTTTGTTTCTTGGTATACAGGAGGTCTTCCAAAATATTATTTATTCTGCTTTGTAAATTCGGATTTAACGAATCCATCACAACTTGAGGTCAGTTGTGACATTTTTGGTGGCAGCGGTGGGATACATTTCCTGTTACCAAGTATTCCTGCATTATCTTTACGTTTTGTAGAAAAAAAAGGTTTATTTGAAAAAGATTTCTATTGTTTAAATTGTTTTTTTTCACAGGTTTCGTACAAGGTTTTTTTTTCATATGCATTTTGTCATTTTCTTATTTTTACATTGTTTGTCTGTTTTAGCATAGCATTTTGTAACAATGGAGTATGTACAATTAGGAAAAAAGTTGGGTTTGCTAGGACCTGATTTGAAAGAGTTTGTTGGAAGAAAAGAGAAAGAATAATTTGAAAGGATGGAAAGGGCAGCCGAGAGAGAAGCAAGAAAGATTAAGAGCGAAATTGAATTAGAAAAACTAAAGAAAGGAAAATCAATTACAAAAAGTAAAAGCTGGGAAATTAGCTGTAGGTCCATTAAGTCTTGTCACTCAGTCGCTTGCTAAGTTACCGAATTAACCCCGTTTGATGAATCTAAAGATTGTATTGATTCATATTTACAGAGATTCGAAAGTTTGATTCATGTGCTAGGTGGGAACAGTCTTCATTGGCGATTAATCTTAGTGCTCTCCTGAAAGGTAAATCTCTTGAGGTGTATTCTAGACTTCCAGTTTCAGAGGCTCTGAATTACTAGTATGGTTCCTTGACGCAAGCGTTGTCCACGAACTCATGTCTACCACGAATGTAAATTTTTATATGCACAACTACTTAAAAGTTCTTAATCCACGAAATCAAATCTCCACGAACCAATATTTTTTCCTCAAACCACGAAAATTTGACTCCACGAATATATGTGATTTTACAGTAAGGTTCCTTGACGCAAGCGTTGTTAAGGCGTTTTCAACTGACGGAAGAAGGATTTCGTGACAACTTCCGTTCCAGCAGACCAGAGCAGGGTGAGAATCCTTCACAAGTCTTTGCTAGGCTGAACAATTATGTAGAGAAATGGTTGTTTTTAGCAGATAGTCCAAAAACTTATTACGGTCTTAAAGATTGATATTTAAAAGAACAGTTTTCAAACAGTTGTAGTAAGCAGTTGGGAATGTATCTTAAAGAAAGACATCCGATAAGCGTAGAAGAAATTTCAAATCTTGCAGACCAATTTATTGAAGCTCATGGTTTTACTTCATTCACTGTAGACTTACAAGTTTTCAGAAGCAACCATCAAGCACTTACAGTGTTCATAGTAGCAGCAGTAGATCTTATCATAGGTAACATCGATGGTGCCAGAAATCAGACGGATCCTGATCCACAGTGGTGTAGAAAGAACCAAAGAGAAGAGTGTAGTCAAGTTCTGCAAGCAGTACAGGCAAGGAATCAAAAGAAAAAGAAGACAAAGGTATAAAAAAAGATAAAAGTTACAGATTTAATGGATACTGATATGACAATTGATCAGATGAAATAACTGCAGATGGACAATTATTCCTTGAAAGTGTATCGTGAGCATGTAGCGACAGGCAGAAAGAAGAACATTTGTGAAAATATGATGACATGGTTTAGTGTTGAAAGAGGACTGTTTTAAAGACATTAGAGAGGTTGAGATTTCAAACGTGTACGTGTACGGGTACGTCTAGTAGGGGAATAACCTAAATTCTGTGTGTATTACGTCATCAATTTTAGTGACGTCAAAATTGCTACACGTTCGTTAAACTTGTAGAATGGAATCTACACGTAAGTGAAAACGTGTAGCTTTCATGATAAAAATTAGCCAATTTAAGTGTGAAAATGTAATTGTTATACATTATATAGAATGTTTACTTTCACGAGCACTTACTTTCATCAAGTTTTGTTTACTAGCTGACGACAAAAAACCTTCTAAATAGTTGAAAGAGAGACACCGATCGCGGTGTACACGTACATGTTACACGTCATAAAAATCTCAACAGACAAATTTAAAAAAACGTGTACGTGTAGGTCAAAATATATACAAGTACACGTACGCGTACAAGTTTAAGATCTCAACCTCTCTATTATCATTCAAAAAAGGTTAGTGATGAAAAACTGTATAAACAAGTGTTGTTCCAGAACCTTTGCGACAAAAAGTTATGAAGATCGCGCAGGACAGTATCCTAGGCGGACAGCCTGGTACAAAGAGGACTCTAGACCGCATCATGTCGAATTTCTATTGGTCTGGAATCCAGGTTGACGTGATGAGATATTGCCAATTATGTGACACATGCCAAAGAACATTTCCCAAAGGCAGAGTGACGAAGGCGCCGTTGGAGAAAATGCCACTTATTGATACACCATTTGAACGGGTAGCCGTAGATTTGTAAGGTCCGCTTTATCCAATTACTGACAAAGGCAATAGATATATTTTGACTGTTGTTGATTACAGTACTAGGTAACCAGAGGCGGTTGCATTGAAGAACATCGATACAGAGAAAGTAGCAGAAGCATTGGTAGAAATATTCAGCAGAGTTGTCATTCCAAGAGAAGTTCTGTCAGATATGGGTAGGCAATTTACCTCCAACATCATGAAAGGAATTAGTAACAACTCCATAACATCCAGCATGTAATGGACTAATAGAAAAGTTCAATGGTACTTTGAAGTCAATGTTAAGGAAAATGAGTTCTGAAAGACCAAAAGACTGAGATAGATACTTACCAACATTGTTATTTGCTTATCGAGAGGTTCTGCAAGAAAGCACTAAATTTTCTCCATTTGATCTAGTTTATGCATTTAATGTTAGGGGACCTAGGGCGGTTTTGAAATAATTGTGGACAAAGGAGGAGAAGGACCCGGAAGTGAAATCTACGTACCAGTATCTGCTTGATCTGAAGGAACGATTGGCAAGAACCTGTTAGCTGGCTCAGAGAGAACTTAAGAAGTCCAAAGACCATTACAAGAAACAGTATGTTAAAAGGACAAAGCCAATATCTTTTAAGGTTTGCGAATTTGTTCTTCCTTTGCTTCCAACAGACCAGTATGTCAATCCTTACAAACAAGGATATATTGCAGGTTCTAGTAAAGGTTCAACCAAGTCTCTTTCGTTAATCCTCACTAAGATATTGACAGTAGTAAAGGAAAAACTTCAAGAGTACTGTACAACAATATATTCAAGAAGTGATTTGAATCACATGTGGATACAAAAACATTCCAAAAAACTTTTAGACAATTTGAAATCACAGGAATTTAACAGATTAAAAACTTTTCAATTTTATACACCACCATTACCCATGATAAATTAAAGTCCAGGCTTTTTGATATCGTTGACAGCAGCGTTTTCAATTAAAACGGAACTCGTAAATTTACGTTCTTGGTCATTGGACATTTGCAAAATTGTTTTGTTAAAAACATTCTGAATGCACACACAAGTACTCTGAAGTTGATATCAAAGAGATGATTGAATTTCTGATTGAAAGCAAGATGATGAAACAAGAATATCAGATCGTTTAAAGTCATTATGGTCTTTACAATGACCTTGTCAGCAAATTTATCACTGAGTCAAATTCTGGTTGACGTTTTGCATACCATTTGTTAGTCCATTATTTCATTCTCAAAAATGCAAGCATCTTTTCAAATAAAGTTTAGAGAGTTTTCGGTCTGATTTTTAACAAAAGCACCCCGAATGCAATTGATGAATGTGCATTCCTCTATAAGTAAACGATTAAAAAAAATGAAGACATCATGTTTGCCATCAAGCTTGGTTTTTGGATTAGTTTTTAATTGAATTATTCTTAAAGAAAAATATGTAAATATGAAATAGATGTTTCAGACTGTAGGGTAGGATTGACATGTATTTAAAACTAGTCGGAATATATCGTATCGACAAAAGAATTGAAAATACGACGTCGACATATCTAAATGTCGAGTTTTGACAAATCTAACTTCGTATGAATATAAAAATACGAATGCTAATAAAGGGCTGTAATTTTATTTAATTTGATTTTTTTTAGTGATCAGAAAACTTGTGTGTACAATCTGAATGTTTTTATAAAGAAAGTTTGTAAATGACTTATGGCATTTACGAGTTCCATTTTCTATTGATTGATAATTAATTGCATGTTGTTTTATGTCCCATTCAGATATTTTTTAAAAATGTAGAGTGAAAAGTCATAAATTGAAAAAAGGATTCAATATTTTGAACTTTATTTGGTATTCAGGCCCATTGAGCACAGAGGAATCTTTATCGTTCCAACGCCTGCCGTAACACGCAACACTAGCTTTTAAAGTTGAACACGATTCGTAAATGGAATCTGTCCGCAATTTTGTTCTCAAGTCTCGCTACTCTGCATACCCCTATGAATAGGGCAGAACTTGGTCACTGTCCAGTGTAATCAGTCGACACTGGAGAAGACGGACATATGCTATACAGAGCTCGGTAGCGAGAATAATAACGCAATACTTCGTCTAATGCAGGAAAATAAGATACCAAACTAGAAACGATCTCGTTGCGAGCAACGAGAGGAGGTCTTCCGTCCGATTCAGGAAAAAAAAAACACGAAAATCGAGCTGAAAAGTGATAAAAAAAATTGCCACAAAGAGGATTGAATCCAGGTCGCAAGCGTGAAAATCCAACGCGATTTTTTCTCTTTTATTCCCAACGCGATTAAATTACGCTACTGGGTCAACTGCTCAGAATGTTTTTGTATATACTTCTTCAACAATACACCTGTCTAAGAACTTTGAAAGGCGCGCCACTATCCATAATTTCGCGCCAAACGCCACGAGTTAATCTTGGCGCCTTTCTTTGGAATGTTCCATTAAATAGGTGTGACAGCTTCGATGAAATTAAGAAAAAAAAGAACGTTCTTTTAGCCTAAATTTCTATGTTTAGACAGTATATTTAACACATTGTACATATTTAATATCGTAGGTAATTAACACTAAAGACGTGAAATAGTTATCATTTTTAACTATTTTAAATTTCCCGTTTATCCCCAAAGTGAACTATTCCGAATAGTTACACCTTACTGAAAAGGTAGAAATGGGTTCGCTGAAAAACCTCAAATGTCTCGCCCTACGACGGTCAAGGAACCAGATACCATTTATGTTCAATAGCTTTAAATATCTTTCAGAAAAGAATGTAAATATAAACTCCATTACACGATCTATTAAAATATGATTTTCTTATTTTTCTCTTCTGTTTGTATAATCTGACACAAGTGTGCATGGGAAAACAATATTTAAGCTTTATACTTCAGATATACATGTACATCGATATTGTTTCTCGAAAAACTATTTCTAATAACTATGATATACGATCTGTTTTTCCGTCGTGCAAAACAAAAATACTGGATTTCGTATTTCATTTGCACTTTTAGTCCATTCTTTCTTTGACAACTAACCAAAACCAATTATAGAAGACGTCTGAGTAGACCTTAGATTAAATTTAATTTCGTTTCGTAAGTACGACGTGACAATCAAAGTATACCTTTATATTTCATTTATCCTTATGTTACTTTCGTTCAAGCAAACGCTTGGCTGCCTCCATAACCCCTATTACGAAATGTCGGAGTGGACAGAGACAGCCGCCATATTGGATTCGCTTCAGATTTTCAAATGCTAATATCTGGAGTTTATATTTATAAATATTCAAAAAAATTATATAGTAAGCATCAATGGAAGGGTCTCTATTAAGATTCCAAAAATAAATGAAAAATATTGAAAAACAAAAAAGTTAGAAAATACATTTTTTTTAATTTGCTTGTCCTAACGACCGGAAGTACTGACGACGAACGAAATGTCGCGTCCTGGATACCAAATATCACGATCTATAATCCCTGAAAGTTTCACATTTATATCTTCTACCGTTCTTGAGATTAACCGTAGACAAAATGTCATTTTAAAATCAGAAAATGTCCCGTAACTTGGCACCAGAAGCGAATTTTCAGAAAATCTCTCGAAAAAAATAACTTCAGATAACAATACATAATTTCTGTAAATTTCATGAAAATCCACCCAGTAGTCTTCGAGAAATCGCGTGCACAAAATTTGGTATACGGAAAAATAATAATAACTAGGAGACTTATTGTTCACAGAACAATAAGAGGTCTTTCCACCTTTTCAAATTTCTAATAGTTTTATATTTTACTCTCTGAATTTAATTTTAAGGGTAATGGCTTGAAAGAAAGTGAAAATTAAAAAAAAAGATTTTTTTTTGAAATGACCTTGACCTTTGACCTTGATCAGATCTTCAATGTCAAAGGTCAAGGGTCACATTGCAATTGAGCCCATGCCTCTACGACTTTTAATTCTATAGTTATAAGTTTAAATATTAAGTGCAAAGAAGTTAAAGGGCAATAACTCATATAAGGGGTCATTAGATCCTTTAGTACTTTTACAATGAAGGTGTGCCTAAAGACCCTTAAGACATTAGTGAAGGTTTCATGTCTCTACGGTCTACGGTTTTGAAGTAGTAGAGATAACATTGTTTTTTGCATAAGGGGCAATTACTTTTGATAGGGTCAATCTTGGGGAACAAGAATGAAATCTTTGAAATAGTTTTAAGAGTACATATTAATGTTGCAAAGACTGATTTCATATGTTAAAAGACAAAAAAGATATATAGAGAGCTTAATTGCTCATTTTTGGAATAACCTTGACCTTTGACCTTGACACAATATTCGAGGTCAAAAGTCAAGGGTCACAATGCAATTAACCTCATGCTTCTACCATTTATAGTTTTCAAGATACAAGGTTTAATAGAAAGTATAAAGAAGTTAAAGGGCAATAACTCATATAAGGGGTCATCAAATTCTTTTGCATTTATACAGTGAAGTTAGGTCTAAAGACCCTTAAGACATTAGTGAAGGTTTGGTGTCTCTAGGGTCTACAGTTTTGGAGGATTAGTGATAACAAGGTTTTTCGAACAAGGGGCAATAACTTTCAAAAGGTTTAATCTTTGGGGACAAGAATGACATCTTTGAAACAGTTTTAAGTGTTCATGTTAATGATGCATAAACATTAAGTATACGTTGAAAGACAAAAGAGATACGAAAAGAGCTAATTTTCTCATTTTTGGAATGACCTTGACCTTTGACCTTTACATGAATTTTAAGGTCAAAGGTCAATGAATCTTATGCAGTTCGTCCAATGTCTCTATGACTTCTCGTTTTGATAATTTTTAATTATTTGTAAAATTCAAAAAGTTTCAGGGGCAATAACTCATTGAAGGGGTCACTGAATACTTTTCCAATGAATAGAATGAAGAGTCTCCTAAATTAGTCAAAGACATTGGTGAAGGTTTCATACCTCTACGGTCTACAGTTTCGAAGGAGTAGCGATAACAAGCATTTCTTGTAAAAGGGGCTATAACTCCGAAAGGGCTCGAAGTTCATATACGCAGGGTTTTACTAAAAAATCATTTAAGAAGTACATTCATATAAACTATAAATCTTTTCGATAACTTAAGAAACAAAAAACCATTCGGCGGAAAAATAATAATAATAACTAGGAGACTTATTGTTCACAGAACAATAAGAGGTCTTTCCACCTTTTTAAATTTCTTATAGTTAGGGCTTTCCACCTTTCTGTGGAAAGACCTCTTGAAATGCTTATGTTTATTATTATTATTATTTTTCTTCCCGGACTTTTGAAACCCCAAGACTTATCGAAAAACTTTGTAGTTCATGATATTGGATATTAAAAGTTATTCCGAAAAACGACCCCCCATGTTTGAACTTTGACCCCTTTCAAAGTTATTGCCCCTTTCGCAAGAAATGCTTGTTATCGCTACTCCTTTGGAACCGTAAACCGTAGAGGCATGAAACCTTCACCAATGTCTTCGACTAATTGAGAGGACTCTGGAATCTATTCATTGCAAAAGTATTCGGTGACTCCTTCAATGAGTTATTGCCCCTGAAAGTTTTAAAGCTTACAAGAAAAATTAAAAACTTTTAAATGACAAGTGGTAAAGATATAGGACCAAGTGCATGAGATCT
>PRKT01000534.1:348770-373759 GCA_003671525.1 Saccostrea glomerata | reverse complement strand
TAGTGCACATGCCTCCACCTATCTTTTCATAATGAGGGACATTAACCTCAGAATGGGTGGAGTCTCCTGAGAGCCCTTTGGCAAAGATATATAGAATAAGCCCTCTGATTGGGTAAATACCACTTTAAGCCTTTTGGTATATATAAACATAAAAGTCTTCTAAGTGGGTGGAGATTATTGAAAGCCTTTAGTATAGATATATAAAATAAGTCTTCTGATCGGGTGGAATTTATTGAAAGCCTTTGGTATAGAAACATAGAATACGCCTTCTTAATGGGTGGTGTCTCCTTTAAGCCACTTTATGATTTAAAGTAAGATCCACCCATCTCAATATATTTCTTACAAAATATGCTAAAGAGACGAAAGGCTTAAAGGAGACTCCACCCATTAAGAAAGCGTATTCTATATTTTTGTACCAAAGGCTTTCAATATAGAAATATAGAATATGCCTTCTTAATGGGCGGAGTCTGTATTGAAAGCCTTTGGTATAGAAAAATAGAATATGCCTTCTTAATGGACGGAGTCTCCTTTAAGCCTTTCGTCTCTTTAGCATATCTTGTAAGAAATATAATGGGCGGAGTCTCCTTAAGCCTTTCGTCTCTTTAGCATATTTTGTAAGAAATATATAGTAAGATGGGTGGATCTCACTTTATATTATAAAAGTGTGTTGCAGTATGACAACTATATCACTACTAGTTTGGTTGAAATTGGCCCAACGGATCTGGTGAAGAAGTCCAAAACGTGAAAAGTTCAGACTTCAGTCAAAATGTGATCAGAAAAGCTAAAAAACTAAAAAAAAAAATGAATTAAAAAATCAGTTTTATTTTATGGTTAATTTGATGACCCCTAAGCTTCCTAAATATAATGAAGTACTTTGTTCTTGTCAATATTCCAGCATTATTTATTATCAATTTTTCTCTCGGTTATTACCTCACTCATGTGCCACAGTGGTTTGTACGTCTGCTCTAGAGACGTGGAGTAAGGAGTTGATCCTTAAGTTCTAGATTAGATTCCCACGGCTCCACTGGCTTCAGCACATTCCTTCAGTTCCTCTCCTCCGGCTCCAGTCCCAGATTCCTATCCTTCGGCTCCAGCCCCCGATTCCTTTCGAGGCTGCACTCCCTCAGAAGAGGCAAATTTTTAACATAACAAGTACAATATTTAAAAAAACTAACACCAGTTTATAATGGAATCATTGGGAAATGAATTGTACGATCTATGTATCCTACTGCACATAATAACATAGTACTCGGATTGTTGTATATTTCCTTACAGTTGGGTTTCACTGGACCTCTGGAAATCCTGAATGCAAGGGACAAGATGTCCCTTGACGAGGCCTACCAGCTCTGTGGCCCAGGATCAAGAGATGACATGTTGGGTATAATGTCCCATCTCTGTTGTCGTCATCGTTTTTTTTAATCTTGATTTATTCATTTAAAATTCGCTACATATTTTTAAAGAAACAATCCCTGAGTTCCCCAAAGAGGTTCTTAAAGAAAGCCTTCCATCAGATCTACAATGTTCCATCACAATGGCTGAGGCAATCCGGACGGCTATAATCATCACACGGACTGAGGCAATCCGGACGGCTATAATCATCAAGCATGGAATTAATTTAGACAGGGTCTTCCAGCGAATAATAGAGGCAGACATGACCTTCCAGGACCATGGTATTATGAATATCATGGATTACCTATATTATAGGTTTATTTTACTTATCCTTAAAAAGAAGACAGACAGAGCGTTTGGAGTGGGCAGGTGTCTACGACCATGCAAAGGAAAGCAACAGCCACCAATGTCAGATTTAAGTTGATGAAAGCAAGAGGAGATATAACAAGACGGGCATAATAAAGGTGTAAGTAATTGTAAATTAATCTTTTAAATGTAGACTGAAACATTGTCCTGTTCCCAAGTACGACTCCTCTGTACAGAGACCAGACAAACACCTCCTTAATGTCCACAAGTCTGAGAGAAGAGGGGAGCAGTTCCTGAAATACAAGTCTGAAAGAGGAGGGAAGCAGTTCCTCAAATACATGTCTAGGGATAAAGGTGATTTTCGGGTGTTTGATATGTTTATCTTGATGAATTGTTGAACAAATGTAATCCCTTTAACTAATGATTCTTTGGAATCATTTTTAATGGTTACTGGTTCTTTAAGCTGAACACGACTCGTAAATAGACTATTTTTTTTACTATAGTTCCACGGAAGGAGACTTTTAAGAGGGGTAGAGACAGCCCTCATATTATCACTGTGTTCCAGGATAATAAAGAATTCCTCCAGTTTCAATGAGACAGCGAATAAAAGAATCCATCCAACAAACTCTAGGACAAGAATAACAGACAGGGTTAGGTCTGAAGCGAGACAATTAAGAAAATACTATTTGTATTTGACATGTTTGTTGAATGTAATAGCTTCAATAAAATCATGTAAATAAATATTGAGAGAAAAAAAATAATTAATTTTAAATGTGAAATTAATATTTTTTATCATGTATTACGTAATGAACCACAGTCCATCCACAAACTTAATGTTTTCTACTTGATCCTTATCTTGCCATTATAAATTAGGAAGAGGATGAGAGGAGTGAACTCCCGTTTGAGGATATTCCCATGAACGTTTTCGAGGAGACACCATCTGATCCCAGGGACGAGGACTGGGTTCCTTCGGATAAGGAATCCACTTCTACGGCTTTACCGGCTTCAGCACATTCCTCTAGTCCCTCTCCTTTGGCTCCAGCCTCAGATTCCTATCCTTCGGCTCCAGACTTGGATTCCTATCCTCTGACTCCAGATCCCGATTCATTTCGAGGCTGCACTCCCTCAGAGGAGGTAAATTTTAAAACACAAGAACAATATTTAAATATACTAACACCAGTTTATAAGGTAATCATTGGGACATGAATTGTACGATCTATGTATCCTACTGCACATAATAACCTAGAACTCGGATTGCTGTATATTTCATTACAGTCGGGATGTTCTTTGTCGAGGCCTACCAGCTCTGTGGCCCAGAGTCAAGAGGAGACATGTTGGGTATAATGTCCAATCTCTGTTGTCGTCTTCCCTTTTCTTTTAATTCTTGATTTATTTATTTAATATTTGCTCTACATTTATAAATTTTAAAGAAAAAAATCCAGAGTTCCCCAAAGAAGTTCTTAGAGAAGGCCTTCTATCAGATCTACAATGTTCCATCACACAGGCTGGAACAATCCGGACGGCTATAATCATCACACAGGCTGAGGCAATCCGGACGGCTATAATCATCAAGCATGGAATTAATTTGGACAGGGTCTTCCAGAGAATAATAGAGGCAGACATGACCTTCCAGGACCATGGTATTATGAATATCATGGATTACCTATATTATAGGTTTATTTTACTTATCCTTAAAAAGAAGACAGACAGAGCGTTTGGAGTGAGCAGGTGTCTACGACCATGCAAAGGAAAGCAACAGCCACCAATGTAAGATTGAATTTGATAAAAGGAAGAGGAGATATAACAAGACGGGCATAATAAAGGTGTAAGTAATTGTAAATTAATCTTTTAAATGTAGACTGAAACGTTGTCCTGTTCCCAAGTACGACTCCTCTGTACAGAGACCGGACAAACACCTCCTTAATGTCCACAAGTCTGAAAGAGGAGGGAAGCAGTTCCTCAAATACATGTCTAGGGATAAAGGTGATTTTCGAGTGTCTGACATGTTTATCTTGATGAATTGTTGAACAAATGTAATCCCTTTAACTAATGATTCTTTGGAATCATTTTTAATGGTTACTGGTTCTTTAAGCTGAACACGACTCGTAAATAGACTATTTTTTTTACTATAGTTCCACGGAAGGAGACTTTTTAGAGGGGTAGAGACAGCCCTCATATTATCACTGTGTTTCAGGATAATAAAGAATTCCTCCAGTTTCAATGAGACAGCGAATAAAAGAATCCATCCAACAAACTCTAGGACAAGAATAACAGACAGGGTTAGGTCTGAAGCGAGACAATTAAGAAAATACTATTTGTATTTGACATGTTTGTTGAATGTAATAGCTTCAATAAAATCATGTAAATAAATATTGAGAGAAAAAAAATAATTAATTTTAAATGTGAAATTAATATTTTTTATCATGTATTACGTAATGAACCACAGACCATCCACAAACTTAATGTTTTCTACTTGATCTTAATCTTGCCATCTTTGTAAACTGGTTCTCAGTATGTGTAGTAACCAATTAAAGCATGGTTCCCGCTCTGAAGTTTTACTCTTGAAATATACCTAAAAGGACCTCTTGTCAACACCCATGTAAGACATTATTGTTCCTGGCGCCTTTGCATTTTTGGCCCCGGCAACCACCCGTCCCTAATCAGGGCTGGATGTAAGAGACTGTCTAGGACAAGTGTTGAATCAATCGCTTTAAGAATTTCCAACACTTGACTTGCATGCTGGACAGCCTGTTTCTCCAGCAGGTTTATTTTCAGTGGACTTCTGCCACTGGACAAAGTTGTGTAGAATAAGACCTTTGAATGTATGGTATTCTCAAACTGATGCCAAGGCATGCATGCAGGTTAAAATCAATGATAAAGACACTTCCATGAAAAAAGAAAGAACATTACGTTTTCAGGCAGGAATTAAGCAGGGGAGAACGTCACATTCCTCAGCCCCATCGGTGAGTACCTTACTATTTGAAAGTTTTTGTAGAGCAATTAGTTAACGTGATCCTGATGTTAAATTTGGCTTTCTGATTATCAGATATTTATCTTTATTTAGTTCCTCTCAAAAACAAGTATCTATTTTAAAAAAGAATGATTTTAAAGCATCATTGGTTTAAGGGATTTAAATTTTTTCTACAGTTCATAAAGGTATATATATAAGACACTCAAAAATCACCTATTTTCCCCAGACCTGTATTTGAGAAAGTACTCCCCTCCTCTCTTAGACTTGTTGACATTAAGGAGGTGTTTGTCCAGTCTCTTTACATAGGAGTCACACTTGGGAACAGGACGCTTCAATCTACAATTAAAATATTAATTTACAATTAGTAACACCTATATTATGTTCGTCTTAGATCTCCTCTTGCTTAAAGGAACTTCAATCTTACATTGGTGGCTGTTGCTTTCCTTTATAGGGTTGCGGACACCTGCCCATCCCAAACGCTCTGTCTGTCTTACTGATGAGGATAAGTAATATAAAGCTATAATATAGGCAATGCATGATATTCATAATACCATTGTCCTGGAAGGTCATGTCTGCCTCTATTATTCTCTGGAAGACCCTGTCCAAATTAATTCCATGCTTGATGATAATAGCCGTCCGGATTGCCTCAGTCCGTGTGATGATTATAGCCGTCCGGATTGTCTCGGCCATTGTGATGGAACATTGTAGATCTGATGGAAGGCTTTCTTTAAAAACCTCTTTGGGGAATTCAGGTATTTTTTCTTTAAAAACATGTAGCGAATATTTTATGAATAGATAAAGATTTAGAAAAAAAAAACGATGACGACAACAGAGATGGGACATTATACCCAACAAATCTACTCTTGATCCTGGGCCACAGGGAGATTGGACGTTATACACCAACATGTCTCCTCTTGATAATGGGCCACTGATCTGGTAGGCCTCGTCAAGGGACATCTTGTCCCTTGCATTCCGGATTTCCTTCCAGTGAAACCCAACTGTAAGGAAATATACAGCAATCCGAGTTGTAGGTTATTATATGCAGTAGGATACATAGTTCGTACAATTCATGTCCCAATGATTATCTTATACACTGGTGTTAGTATGTTTATATTTTGTTCTGTTTGAAAGTTAACCTCCTCTGAGGGAGTGCAGCCTCGAAATGAATCGGGGTCTTGAGCCGAAAGAGAGGAATCGGAATCTGGAACCAGAGGATAGGAACTGGATGAATGTGCTGAAGCCAGTGGAGCCGTAGAAGTGGATTCCTCATCCGAAGGAACCCAGTCCTCGTCCCTGGGATCTGATAGTGTCTCCTCGAAAACGTCCATGGGACTATCCTCAAACATGAGATCACATCAACAAGATTAATTTACAATTAGTAACACCTATATTATGCCCGTCTTGTAAGATCTCTTGCTTTTAAGATCTTCAATTTTACATTGGTGGCTGTTGCTTTCCTAAGCAGGGCCGCAGACACCTACCCATCTAAATCGCTCTGTCTGGCCTTGTTTATCAAGGAGGTGTTCATAGCAGAAGGAAGATGTTTTCCTGATGAAGATTAGGAATAAACACCTCCTGACGAGGATAAGTAATAAAAACCTCCTGCAGATCCGATGGTAATCTCGGAACTTTGTCCCGAATCTTCGAAGTAAAAATACACATTCGATGCCATAACTCCAGCTATCATTTGAAAACAGTGAATTAATTTCTGAAAAAAAAAAATCATTAATTTTTTTATGAATCATAAAAATAAATGGAAAATCAATTATAAAAAAAGTTTGCTAAGTCCCCTCTTCTCTGGTCATTGTTGAGGAGTAAAACAGAAATTAAATAATGTCTGGCTAATTTGTAGCTTTTTCTGAGACACAATTGGTTTTTCCTCCAATAGAATTCCACGGGTTCCCTTCACTGACTGGAATTGAAGAATTCTCATATTGCTTGTGGCTCTACTTTGTTTTCTGCAAGTATGACTGATTTTTATGAAGGATATATAAAAATATAATAAGCAATTACGTTTACACTTAAATGTTTTTAAATTACCATTTCTCTCTTCTCTACGATCCATAAAATATTCATGATTTAGCACTTCTGAAAAAACCCAGCAAGGGTATTCGAGGAAAACTCCATATTAGTGACAGTGAAGCCCTTCTAAAAAAGTATAACCTTTTTAAAAGATAATATATAAATGTTTACTTGAAAATATACTTTTATAATATTACTATGAGAATAGTTCTCATGTAGTTCTCAAAGATTCTCATCAATAAACAAGAGGCCCATGGGCCACATCGCTAACCTGAGAAGCTTTGACCATTCTGTTCTTTACTAGATTTCTCCCTTGTAATACATATTGTGACCCCACCCTACCCCACTGATCATAAATAAGACAATTTGAAACCACACTATCCCAGGATGCTTCCACATAAGTTTCAGCTTTTCTGGCCCAGTGGTTCTTTAAAGATTTTTCCTATATATTTCTATGTAAAACTTTGATTCCCCATTGTGGCCCCGCCCAATACCCTGGGGTCATGATTTGAACAATTTAGAATCTACACTACCCAAGGATGCTTCCACATAAGTTTCATCTTTTCTGGCCCAGTGGTTCTTGAGAAGAAGATTTTCAGAGATTTTTTCTATATGTTTCTATGTAAAACTTTGATTCCCCATTGTGGCCCCGCCCATTCCCCTGGGGTCATGATTTGAACAATTAAGAATCTACACTACCCTAGGTTGCTTCCACATAAGTTTCAGCTTTTCTGGCCCAGTGGTTCTTGAGAAGAAGTTTTTAAAAGATTTTTCCTATATATCTCTATGTAAAACTTTGATTCCCCATTGTGGCCCCGCCCAATCCCCTGGGGTCATGATTTGAACAATTTAGAATCTACACTACCCCAGGTTGCTTCCACATAAGTTTCAGCTTTTCTGGCCCAGTGGTTCTTGAGAATAAGTTTTTAAAAGATTTTTCCTATATATTTCTATGTAAAACTTTGATTCCCCATTGTGGCCCCGCCCAATCCCCGGGGGTCATGATTTGAACAATTTAGAATCTACACTACCCCAGGATGCTTCTACATACGTTTCAGCTTTTCTGGCCCAGTGGTTCTTGAGAAGAAGATTTTTTAATGACCCCACCCTATTTTTGTCTTTTCTTAATTATCTCCCCTTGTGAAGGGATTTGGCCCTTAATTTTAACAATTTAAATTCACATTTTCCCAAGCATGCTTTGTACCAAGTTTGGTTAAAATTGGCCCAGTGGTTCTTGAGAAGAAGTTAAAAATGTGAAAAGTTTACGGACGGACGGACAGACAGACGGACGGACGACGGACACAATGTGATCAGGAAAGCTCACTTAAGCCTTCGGCTCAGGTGAGCTAAAAAGGAGAACGTTGTTGTCAGTAAATTAACAGAGAGTCCTCCTAGACCGGGAATGGGTAATATACATCAAATGATAAAAACAAACTAACAGAAAAATCATTATAAGTAAATACAATTCAATGTTTCCTACTTGATCTTACTCTACCATTATAAATTAAGGAAGAAGATGAGAGGAATGAAACTCCTTTTTGAGGATAGTCCCATGGACGTTTTCGAGGAGACACTATCTGATCCCAGGGACGAGGACCGGGTTCCATCGGATAAGGAATCCACTTCTACAGCTCGATCGGCTTCAGCACATTCCTCCAGTTCCTATCCTCCGGCTTCAGACTTCGATTCCTTTCGAGTTTGCACTCCCTCAGAGGATGTAAACTTACAAACAGAACAATATATAAACATACTAACACCAGTTTATAAGGGAATCATTGGGACATAAATTGTACGATCTATGTATCCTACTGCATATAATAACCTAGAACTCGGATTGCTGTATATTTCTTTACAGTTGGGTTTCACTGGAAGGAAATCCGGAGTGCAACGGACAAGATGTTCCTTGACGAGACCTACCAGCTCTTTGGCCCAAAGTCAAGAGGAGACATGTTTGGTATAATATCCCATCTCTGTTGTCGTCATCCCTTTTTAAAAATCTTGATTAATTCATTTAATATTTGGTACACATATTTAAAGAAACAATATCTGCGTTTCCGAAAGAGGTTCTTAAAGAAGGCCTTCTATAAGATCAACAATGTTCCATCACACGGACTGGGGAGGTCCGGACAACTATAATCATCAAGCGTGGACTTAATTCGGACAGGGTCTTCCGGAGAATAATAGAGGCAGACACGACCTTCCAGAACCATGGTATTATGAATATTATGGATAACCTATATTATAAGTTTATATTACTTATGCTTAAAAAGAAGACAGACAGAGCGTTTGGAGTGGGCAGGTGTCTACGACCATGCAAAGGAAAGCAACAGCCACTAATGTAAGATTTTAAGTTGATAAAAACAAGAGGAGATATAACAAGACGGGCATAATATAGGTGTAACTAATTGTAAACTAATCTTTTAAATGTAAATTGAAACGTTTTCCTGTTCCCAAGTATGATTCCTTGGTTGGACAAACACCTCATTAAGGTGCACATATCTGAGAGAGGAGGGAAACAGTTCCTAATACACAAGTCTTGGAAAAGAGGTGATTTTTGAGTGTCTTTTATGTTTACCTTTAAAAACTGTTGAGATAAGTTAAATCCCTTTCACCAAAGATGCTTTCAGATCCCAGGGACGAGGACTGGGTTCCTACGGCTCCACTGGCTTCAGCACATTCCTCAATATGAGAATTCTTCAATTCAAGTCAGTGAAGGGAACCCGTGGAATTCTATTGCAGGAAAAACCAATTGTGTCTCAAAAAAGCTACAAATTAGCCAGACATTATTTTATTTCTGTTTTACTCCTCAACAATGACCAGAGAAGAGGGGACTTAGGAGACTTTTTTTTATAATTGATTTTCCATTTATTTTTATGATTTATAAAAAAATTAATGATTTTTTTCAGAAATTAATTCACTGATTTCACATGATAGCTGGAGTTATGGCATCGAATGTGTATTTTTACTTCGAAGATTCGGGACAAAGTTCCGAGATTATCATCGGATCTGCAGGAGGTTTTTATTACTTATCCTCATCAGGAGGTGTTTATTCCTTATCTTCATCAGGTAAAACATCTTCCTTCTGCTATGAACACCTCCTTGATAAACAAGACCAGACAGAGCGATTTAGATGGGTAGGTGTCTGCGGCCTTGCTAAGGAAAGCAACAGCCACCAATGTAAAATTGAAGATCCTAAAAGCAAGAGATCTTACAAGACGGGCATAATATGTTACTAATTGTAAATTCATCTTGTTGATGTGATCTCATGTTTGAGGATAGTCCCATGGACGTTTTCGAGGAAACACTATCGGATCCCAGGGATGAGGACTGGGTTCCTTCGGATGAGGAATCCATTTCTACGGCTCCACTGGCTTCAGCACATTCCTCCAGTTCCTAGATTCCGATTCCTCTCCTTCGGCTCCAGACCCCGATTCATTTCGAGGCTGCACTCCCTCAGAGGAGGTTAACTTTCAAACAGAACAAAATATAAACATTCTAACACCAGTTTATAAGATAATCATTAGGACATGAATTGTACGATCTATGTATCCTACTGCATATAATAACCTTGAACTTGGATTGCTGTATATTTCCTTACAGGTGGGTTTCACTGGAAGGAAATCCGGAATGCAAGGGACAAAATGTCCCTTGACGAGGTCTACCAGCTCAGTGGCCCATTATCAAGAGATGACATGTTGGGTATAATGTCCAATCTCTGTTGTCGTCATCGTTTTTTTTTCCTAAATCTTTATCTATTCATAAAATATTCGCTACATATTTTTAAAGAAACAATACCTGACTTCCAAAAAGAGGTTCTTAAAGAAAGCCTTCCATCAGATCTACAATGTTCCATCACAATGGCTGAGGCAATCCGGACGGCGGCTATAATCATCAAGCATGGAAGTAATTTGGACAGGGCCTTCCGGAGAATAATAGAGGTAGACAGGACCTTCCAGAACCATGGTATTATGAATATCATGAATAACCTATGTTATAGGTTTATATTACTTATGCTTAAAAAGAAGACAGACATAGCGTTTGGAGTGGGCAGGTGTCTTCGACCATGCAATGGAAAGCAACAGCCACCAGTATAAGATTTTAAGTTGATAAAAACAAGAGGAGATATAACAAGAGGGGCATAATATAGGTGTAACTAATTGTAAACTAATCTTTTAAATGTAGATTGAAACGTTGTCCTGTTCCCAAGTATGATTCCTTGGTTGGACAAACACCTCATTAAGGTGCACATATCTGAGAGAGGAGGGAAACAGTTCCTAATACACAAGTCTTGGAAAAGAGGTGATTTTTGAGTGTCTTATATGTTTACCTTTATAAACTGTTGAGCAAAGTTAAATCTCTTTCACCAAAGATGCTTTACAATCATTCTTTTTTTTTTTAAATAGTTACTTGTTTTTTAGAGGAACTAAATAAAGATAAACATCTGATGATCGGAGATCCTAATTGAACACCAGGATCACGTTAACTAATTGCTCTACATATAATTTCAAATAGTGAGGAACTCCCCGGAAGGACGAGGAGGCTGAGGAGAGTGACGTTCTCTCCTGCCAAAACCCTGACACAAAACGTCTTATTCTACACAACGTTGTCCAATGACAGAGGTCTAATAAAACCGACAGGACAAACAGGCTTTCCAGCATGCCAGGCAAGTGTTGGAAATACATAGAACGATCGATCCAACACTTGCCCTGGACAGTCTCTTAGATCCAGCCCTGATTAGGGACAGGTGGTTGCCGGGGCCAAAAATGCAAAGGCGCCGGGAACAATAAGGTCTTACATGGGTAAATACATTTTTTTTCTGGATCTTTATATCTGCATTTAAGAAGAACTGTTCAAACGGGACAAAATACCCTCGCTGGGTTTTTCAAAAGTGCTAAATCATGAATATTTTATGGATTTTAGAGAAGAGAGAAATGGTAATTTGAAAACAGAGCAGAGAAGCCCGGTCTTAGCAAACTTTTTTTATAATTGATTTTCAAATTAATTTTTATGATTTACTAGAAAATTAATTTTTTTAAATTAATTTACTGTTTACACATGATACATTTTACAGGAAAGAGTATGCAAGATGAAACGATGAGAATGGTTGTCATGTGGGAGAGAAGAGGATAACTCAATGACTTTGAAGATTCGGTTCAAAGTTTAGATTCGAGATGTTTCGAGATTATCATGAAACATGCAGGAGGACAAATTATATCAAAGTATACGGAAAGTATACGGAAGTGATAATCAGAAGCATGGACAAAATACCAGCATTGTGTAATTTCTTTTTGCTAGCGCTCTCGAGCGCTAGCAACTACGTTAGTCCAAATTCCTTGAATACGCATGCTCGGCCGCCATGATGGTGCATTCTGGGAAAACTGTGAGATCTACTGCAGATAGACCGCACGATAACAATTTCGTTGAATCACGTTATTTATTGTGTAGCTTACACTTTAAAGATAACTTCATATTTATAATATTTCAAATTCTGGTTTTTTTGTTGTTTTTTTTTTTGCTGACGGAAAAGCCCGAGTAATTATCTAATTGTTCTAAACAATGACAGAGAGTGTTTTGTTTTGTTTTTTTTTTTACATCTAAGCACAACCAAAGATAGATTCTAATTTCTGATTGGTCAATTCAGCCAATCTTACAAATTTCAGAAACAGAAGCAAGAATTTAAACTAAAACAACGAATAAATCCACTATTTGTGTCAAAAAAAAATCTGATGTGTATGGCTTTTACTCTAACACATTTGTTGACAAAGATGACCCACAGAATCAAGCTATTTCACATGCGTTCCAAACTCTCTGGACTCTTTACACAACATACATTTTGAGTTATTTTCTATATTCCTTACAACTCCCATGTATTTTCTTTGCTAAATTACAAAGAAATTCTCTTCTTTAAATCAGCACATACATGTAATGTCTCAATCGGTATCCTCTTCATATTATAGAGAGCCCCCCCCCCTCCAGTAAAGGCGCCAAAACTCCAATAGGTCACCTCCCCCTTGTTTCTTTACCTATGTGTCTATAAAATACGTTTTACAAAACTATAATAACTTTATCACTCTCCAGCCTCGATAAAATTAAAGAATTCAGCAAAATAAATCACTTGGTCACAGATCTTCCTTTCTATGTTTAAAAATTGCTACGGCGCTAGCTCACCTATCTTTTTAAAAGATATACTTGTAATTGTATTAAATTGAACAGTTCGAAGCTGGTTCATCGAAGGAAATGCATTTGATTCAATTTGTAGGTGAGAGCAATGTTTTCTGGGGCCAGGGAGGGTATTGCGGCACAAATGAACCACAGACAATCTTCACAAAACAACTAGTACATGGTTCATCAAGAGAGAGAGAGAGAGCGTTGTTGTCAGTATATTAATTCAGAGAGAGTCCTTTAGAAGAGGTAAAAATACTTCAACTAATAAAAAGGAATGGATATACTGTGCGTTATAACTATAATGATGTTAAATATCCCACAATTTTTTTTAATGATGTTTCGCTGGTGTTCTTAATTGATCTTGCATTGATATTTATGATTTATCTGAAAATTTATGATTTTTTAAAAAATTTAGTTCGCTGTTTTCACATGAAAGCTATCAATTTCATACCATCAAGATTTTCTTATAAATTTGAGATTTTACAATTTGATTGCATTTGAAATGAAAGCAACCGAAACACGTCATAATCGGAATATTTTTTTTTTTTTACTATAGATCCATGGAAGGAGACTTTTTAGTGAGGAAGTGGCAGCCCTCATATTATCACTGTGTTCCAGGATAATAAAGAAGAATTCCTCTAATTCAAATGAGACAGCGAATCAAAAATATCCATCCAACAAACTCTTACAAGAATAACAGACAGCGGTAGATGTGAAGCAAGAAAATCAAGAAAAACAGTTGTATTTGACCTGTTTGTTGAAAGTAATAGTTTCAGTTAAATCATGTATATAAATATTGAGAGAGAAAAAAAAATTATGAAAAAAAAAATTTTAATGTTAGCTTAATATTTTTGACAAGGTATTACGTAATTTGCAATTGTTTTTAATTTATTTGAATAATCAATAATTTAGGTCTTTAAAATGGGTAAAATTATTCAGGTCCTATTGAAACGAATATTTTAACATATATTACAACGTCTTAAATATTCAAAAAAAGTTTTTAAAAATCATATTTAAAGTTCTTTTGGCTGCCCCTGTCCATTTCAAGCCTCTGTCTATTTTGATAATGAAATTCCAAAAAGCCAAGTTTTTATGCCGAGTGAATCTTTCAGGGCTTTACCCCACAAGGGATTTAATTCATGATAGGGTATCCACCGGACCTGATTCCAAAATGGAGTCGAGCCCTGAAATGGAGCACGAATACAATGAATACGCTTAGTTTGCATATGAAATTCCGGAAGTATAAAGTGAGCGATAGTTTTTTTTCTATTTAAAATGCCTCCTTTTTGTCAAGGTCGTGCTAGTGGGAAACTTTTTTTAAATGAACAGGCAGACAATTGTGAATTAGATATCGATGGGTTTAACTTTAAGAGAAGAGATAGATTAGGGGAATAGGGTGGAGGAATAATTGTATTGCGATCAAAAGACTAAACGGCGCAACATGGTGAATACCATATTTTTTGATACGGTCACATTAAAGATGAATACGAAAAATATTTGGCTAAAAATGATTACTTCCTGAATCGGCAATTTTATATTATTTTCTATGCAAAATTGATAATAAACGAAGTTTTTATTTTTTGGCCCAAATTTTGTCATATTCATCATCAGTGTGACTGTGTCAAGAGGTATTGTGTTCATCATGTTGCGCCGTTCCTGCATTTGGCCATAAAATGCAAGTAAAGCAGAAAGTAGGTAAATACAGCTTCTTTAGGTAGCTTTAAATACCTAGGTAGTGTCTTTTTATTAATTTTCAATCTGAAGTTGAAAATGATTACATGACAAATTAATCAACTTCAGATTGAAAATTAATAAAAGACAGTAGCTATAAATACCTACGTAGGTAGAAATAGCCTTTGGACTTGATCTGCAAGATACTGGACATCTGCTTTTGAAGAATATGATTTCTCATATATTTGTTGTCCCCCAATGATTTGGCTTTGAAAATATAAGTTTATGTTTCTGATGATTTTTATTGTCAAACACCTCCAATAAGTCAAATAGTTTTGTTTTTAGAAAATATTTAATTGATTAAGATATATATAGTAGCAGTCCATGTAAAAGTTTACATTGATAATTTGATTCCACCAAAAGATGGACACTTCAAAAGAGCAATCAGTGAGAAACACTCCATGATCTTGTAAAGTCGTTTCAAAAATCATTCCAACCATACATGGTCCTCTTAGGATTAGCCTCCACAAAAGTAGACATCGCTAAATGTCAATTCCAAACCAAGATCCTGTGGAAATTCTGGGAGAAAACCATACCAGTTCCTGCTTTAAAGTAACTGGCAGGAGTAAATAGTGAGACTTACAAAATATGTGTACATGGACATATACACAAATCTCACTGATGCTCAGGCTCTTTCATTATCCCATAAGCACAATGAACTACATGAACACTCACAGGAATTACCTTTCTCTGTAAAAATTAATAAACAGGACAAAACAGTCCAACAACCCTATTGTCTAATAATACTTAGATGCTAGGAAATATGAGCCCCCCAATGTCTTTAACTCAAGAACCGAGGTACATCCATACATTCAACCTAACTACTCTGCAAAAACCTAACTACGTCTGCTTATCTACACAACCTTCTTTGTTCTCCTCAAACCGCGTGTTCCACACTCGGTGTAAATTTAGTTAAAGTCGGTTAAAGAGAATCCACCACATGTTCTTTAACTGTTGTGTTTACAATATGTGCCGACTATAAATAAAATTTAATTGACTCCCCTCGTCAACATAGACTCCAGATGTTACATGTCTCCCTGGGATCAAGTAGTTAACCCGTCCACGCGTATTTCGTTAGACATTAGGTAACAAATAAATATTTTATTCACTACCATTGCAATATTCTATACACAACTATACTACAAAGTTAATGCACAGATTAAATTATCCAACTGATGCTAAGAATTTACTAAAATAAGAGAGTTAGAGAAATGAAGTCGAATAAATCAGGTACACGTTAATGGACAAAAGAAATTCAACATAAATTTAGACTCATCATGGCCGATTCTCCGAATTCCGGAATACATCTGCAACAAATGTGAAGCAGAAAAACACTGAACCGACATACGTAGCCTCAAACGGCGTGTTAACACAGTATTTAGAACTAAAGAAACACATTAATGGGTAATGCCGGAATACAAATTCAGGACATAAACAATTCGTTTTCAAATTTACCTGTGGGACGTGGAAATCTGACCTTCGGACGAGACCGTAAAAGCCGAGGTCCCGTGTCGCAGTTGGTGCTGGCAGTTCTTCTAAATTAATTTAATTTTCCAATCGTTTTTATTTTTCAGTCATCACCTGTTCATCTTCTCCATTGGGTAATCACTCATGGCCATATCTCAAAATACCCTCCTTTGTCCCTGGACCTTACAACTGGCTACTCCGGACACCTTGTACAACTTGCCTGCCCATCTTCAGGCAATGACTCTGCAGATGCACATATGCAATTTGTGTAAGGCGGAGCACAGGAGGAAGATGAAGCATGTAAGAAAAAATCTTCAACTTCTGGTGCAGTTCACGACAATCGTGAGGAGACGGGGCTATACTTTGGATGGATCGACTCTTCCTCCCAGCTTAGGCATCTCCCTACGGGAATTAGTAGATTTTATAGAAGGAGATTATAGGTATGAGCTAACTCCAGAGCAGATAATGTCGAGGCTTCTCGGAAAAAGGTACAGGTACTATAATATGCTTATGAGGAATTATGCCCTGGTCACCTTCTTGAACTTTGGGATCTCCCAACATTTTCGGGTCAGCGTCATGTTCTACTCTCGTGCCTTTGACATCGACGAAGATGACCCTAATTACCCAATTCTTGCTGGTACTTCACAGTCGTACCAGGAAATACTTAATACCGACTGTACAAGGTACCAAGAAGTAAACGGAGGGATAATCGTCTACCTGTCTCTAGCTGATAATCCGGAGAGGCCTATAACGTATGGATACTCTCTTTATCTAGGTCCTTCTCCTATACTTGGGGGACATGATATTTTTGAAAGGTTCTTTGGGAGAAAGCGCCTTGAAAAGCTAAGAAATAACAGAGCTGTATACCCTGATTTTTCCTTGGACCTAGGAAGATTCTTTGACCCATTTAAAACTTAAAGATGGCTAATTAAATACCCAATATAGTTATATCTTCTTCGGATTTGTATATCATTCTCACTCTTATACTTTCTCTCTCCGTCCGTTATTTCATTAAAAACTTATATAACCCGCATTGAACGTTGTTGTGTTATACCCTTTACTTTGAAATAAAGGAAAACACTGAGCTTAAATATTATTGAAATTTAATACTTTAAAAAAAAAAATTATTTAGATGTTATGGGCATGATAATCGACATTCTCATTCTCGGCCTGACATTGGGTGCTTTTTGTACTGGCTTTTGTGTGTTTCTGTGTCTAGACAGAATTTGGAGGAGTGAATTGTGGATGAAGTGTTGTTGAAGAGGAGTGGGAAGACAACATACAAGATCAGTTGAAACCCTTACATTAAGAAACTCTCTACGACAAAATCCACTACTTCCTCAGAAGAGACCTTTTTTTCTATCCAACCACATTTAAATCAACCTACAGTGCTTCCAGACACGACTCACCGTCACCATCAACACTCAGAATAAACGCATAAACAGGGTGAATTGTAAAGTACTGTAATGTAAAATTGAAATTATCAGCAACGCAAAGTTTAATCACATGTCGGCTGCACTCCCTTGACCCAGCTATCCTCCCCCAGGGCTGCACTCAGTTGACCCAGCTATCCCCCCCAGGGGCTGCACTCAGTTGACCCAGCTATCCCCCCCCAGACCCAAAAGTGCACTCAGTTGACCCAGCCATCCAGGCGTCTTATACTACTGATATTTTATATTTATTCTATTGTTTAGTGCCAACTGTTATATTTATCATAAAATTATTTTGTTAACATTGCTTTGTAACAATGTATAGGTAGTATACCAAATAAATATCTATCTATCTATCCATAATCCAAAATATAGATTAAAAAGGTTAAAGATATTTGTCTATTGTCTCTGTCAGTAAGTAAGTAGGATTTCAAATATTTCAATGATTTACAAGATTTAACTTCCTACGTCTAAATATCGTAGATCTTTCAAACTGAGTAACCACTTCAGAAATAAGGTATCATTTTTAAACATCTATCGGGATATAAATACGTGTTGGTCACGAGATTAAATTCCATAAAGCCTTTATGATGAATTTAATCTCGTACCAACCCGTATTTATAGCCCGATAGATGTTTTAAAATGATACCTTATTACTTATATTTACATTTGTGACTTATTCATACTTTATATTTACCTGATTGTGACTTTAAACGTGTGAAATGCGTTATTTTTCAAACTCAACGGCAAGTATGTAATCCACTGAACGCTCTTCGACCCTTTATGACGTCACTGAGAAATTACGTCAAACGATTATCCATACGCACATCTATGACCTCTTGACCCCGTACCTGTATGTAAGATACGCATTCCTTTTGGTAATGTTATATAAAGGAAAACATTTGCAAATGTAAATATTCACTCATAGACAATGTAAAACTCTTGACTTATGAATGTAAATGTCCAACCCATGAATGAGCGTCTGTGTGAAATGTCTATGTGGATCAAGAGGGATGGATGGTAACACTTAATACCACAATAGTAATAGAAAGACTTTAGATATTAATTTATTTAACAATATTTTAATTTATTTATCGGTTATTAAATTATTTAATAAAATATACATCTACTAAATATGTACATCGGTATTTCCCATTAATGTTTTTCTTTGGTTCTATCGTTAACACGCTGATGTTAATTCGGGTCAGTGTTTTCTCCGATTCACATTGTCGAGGATGTATTCCGGAATTCAGAGAATCGGCCATGAAAAGTCTAAATTTATGTTGAATTTCCTTTGTCAATTAACTTGTACCTGATTTATTCGACTTCAGCTCTCTAACTCTCTTATTTCAGTGAATTCTTAGCATCAGTTGGATAATCTTATCTGTGCATTAACCTTGTAGTATAGTTGTGTATTTAATATTGCGATGGTAGTGAATAAAATGGTATTTGCTACCTGATGTCTAACGAAATACGCGTGGACAGGTTATCTCTCGTACGTGTTTACTCTTGCTAGAGCGTCGAACTCGGATACTTGATCCCAGGGGGAGATGTAACATCTGGAGATGTGGGGAGTGACAAGCACGCGGTTTGAGAAGAACAAAGAAGGCTGTATAGATATGTTTATGTTGACGTAGTTATCAAAACTCTATATTTCCTAGTATCTAACTATTATTAGACTATTGGGTTGTTAGACTGTTTTGTCCTGTTTATTAATATTTACAGAGAAAGGTAGTTCCTGCGAATTTTCATGTAGTTCATTGTGCTTAAAGGATAATGAAAGAGCCTGAGCTTCAGAGAGATTTGTGTATATGTCCATGTACACATATTTGTAAACCTCACTATTTTCTCCTGCCAGTTACTTAAAAGCAGGAGCTGTTATTGTTTTCTCCCAGAATTTTCCACAGGATCCTGGTTTGGAATTGACATTTAGCGATGTCTGCTTTTGTGGAGGCTAATCCTAAGAGGATCATGTATGGTTGGAATGATTTGTGAAACGACTTTACAAGATCGTGGAGTGTTTGTCACTGATAGCTCTTATGGAGTGTCCATCTTTTGGTGGAATCAAATTATCAATGTGGACTTTCACATGGGCTGCTACAAAATATATATAAATCTATTAAATATTTTCTAAAAATAAAGCTATTTGACCTATTGGAGGTGTTTGACAATAAAAATTAACAAAAAACATAAACAGATAATTCAAAACCATTTTTTTGAGTTGGCTCGCGTAGCGAGCTACTCCCTGTCGACATAGCCGTTTCAGAGGGTTAACAGTTTCAGAGCTGTAAAATTTTTCATGCATTCATCAAGGTGATCCATACGCCAAAGATAATAGTTCTAGCAAAACATGCTTTGGTTAGAGTGATTGTATAAACTTATGAGGTAAAAACTGTATAAAATTCCATACTGTAACATTATTTATACCTTCATGCTTTTAAAGAAAGTTTTGATTAAATACCTGTAAGATGTACAATTACTGCGTATGAATATGTTCAAAAATGTTAGGTGGATCTAATCTTCCCATCTGAAGTTTATTTATAATTGACCTAGAATACTCCCTAACACAAACACCTGCTGCTCCCTCATTAGCTGCAGCTAGTTGTTGTTGAAAATCTATTTTTAGAATCCAGATTTGCTGTGGGAATCTATAACCTAATTATTCCATAACACTGACCACTTCAGCTAATGTGCTGAAATTCATTATAGAATCCAGTCAAAATAATACGGAAGCCTATTAGTGCCAACCTGTATTTATAAAGGAAAAGCAATGTACACTTTATTTATGAACCAAACATGGATCAGACATATAATATTTTATCTCTTAAGATGCAAAATAAACTGAATATATGAAGGTATTGTGCCCATGCAGGTGTATGAAAAAAGCTCAAATTGACTCGAGCGAGTCAACTCGCAGGCCCTTCAGGCTTTTGATTATTGTACCGCATATAGGCCCCCATCTGCCATCACCTGCTTGGTAGAAAGTCTAACAAGAGAGATAAATTGTGTATCCCGCTCAGACGATGCTGAAATTATTTTAACAGGTTATTTTAAAATTGACCTAATGGAACACCCCCCCCCCCCCCTCCAAGATACTGGACCTCTGCTTTTGAAGAATATGACTTCTCTTATTTTAGTGTCACCCAATGATTGGCTGTGAAAATATTATCTATTTATGTTTTTTGTTGATTTTCAGAAGCTCTACAGAATGACTCAATGAGTTACTGTGAATGTGAAAAACAGAAAACAATATTTAAAATTCATTATAGTCCAATACTTAAATGATTTTTTTCCATAACAGCGATGTGACTCAAGGGCCTCTTGTTAGCTCAGAAACTTGAAGTGAGCTTGTCTGATCACGTTGTTCATAGTCTGTCTGTAAAATGATCACATTTACCTTCTGGTCATATACTTTGAATGAAAGCGAAACCCTTGAATCACTTTGGTTTTTATACGCCCGTCTTAAGACGGGACGTATTATGTTATTGGCTTCGTGTCCGTCCGTCTGTCTGTTAGCTTTTTCGTTTCCGGCTCATAACTTTAATACTACTAGGCCTAGGATTATCAAACTTTGTCATCTGATGCATCTTGGGTAGAAGGTGTGTCGCGCACAAAAAGTAGGTCGCTCTGACCTTTAATTAAGAAGTTATAGCCAAATATGGAAAAATCCTTTCCGGCCCATAACTAGAAAACCATAAGACCTACAATCATCAAACTTGGCCAGTTTATGCATCTTAGGTAGAAGGTGTGTCGCGACCTATTTCAAGGTCACTGTGACCTTTAATTTAAGTGAATTTTTAAAAAAAAATGTGTCTTTTTACTATTCATTTACACATCCCAAATAATGTAAGAGTATTGCACTGTTCTTATTAAAAAAGTGTTAAATCAAGAAAATACTTATTTTTTTTAAGCATATACTTGACAGCAATCTAAAACAAATATAATGTATGTTAGAGAAATCCCATGTCTCCCATGAGTGTAATTATCAAGCACTGGTCAAGAAGAATTTTGATAACAGAAAATTGCATGTCAAATTAGAGAGAAATTAATGGGTTTTGAGTGCGAGGAGCTAACTGACAGAGCATTGGCGTTATCTATATCCCTTGAGAATTGGGCAAATGGGTAAGCCTGTTTGATTAAAAATAGCTCTTGTTGACTAGCTTAAGTTTTGAAATGAATTTGATGAAAAGTAATTAAAACTAATTTGATATTGCATAATAGACTAATCTGATATTATGTAATATTATTAATTTAAAAACTAATTTTATGGGGTGGGGTTGAATCAGCATGTCCATATGAATTACATACTAGAACCTGTCGGACATTAAATCTCAACCAAAAAAAAAAATCTGAGAGTATTTTATATGTTTTTAAAAAAAAATTATAGTAGATAGTGCAGACCCATTCATCTCTTGGTAGTAATGAGTAGAAAAGCATCCAGTTAAAGATTAATTAATGAGTTCAATGTAGGAAGGCTATAGCTGTCTCAGTCGCTCTGATTAAGCAGCCCTTTGGGGATTAAACAGAAGAACTGCTGGTCAGTTTATAACATATGTCATTTGATGGCCAGCCTTTTTTTTCAAAATTAATTTGGTATAGATTAAGTTGTTAAGACTAATTTGATGATGGGCATTTGACAAGGTCTAACACAACCAGCACAGAAATCTATCAGTGATGTAATATTTATTATAATTGATGCCTACATCACAGGGGATGGATAAATATTTTAAGGAATGGAAAAATCATTGAAATCTTAAAATCAAGGTTGATGTGATTTTTTTGCACCTAAACTGTTCAAGAAAATTGGTAATTTTTTGACGGGCGTATCATGTTGTGGCGCGGCACTTTATTTGTGTATTTAAACAGTAAAACCAGACACAATTATGTAGGAACTGGTTAGCTTATGTACCAAAGTACATTATTAATACTAGCCATATCACACTTTTAATGAAGGGGGCCGAGGGGCAAAGCCCCCTGAAGCTCTCAAGTTTTTGTGTATTTTAAGAGTAAAACTAGGCACAAAAATATTGGTATTGTCCCAAAGTATGACATTAATTATAATTATTCTTATCATACTTTGGAATTTTAGGGGAGGGGTCCCCTTAAACCCGCCAGTGTATACATGTACTTTGTATTAATTTATCGGGGAAGTATAATTCTTTGACAAAAATATTCATCTTTTGCCGTGTATAATAATTGGCTTGTATTTTGTATTTGAAGTCGCATCTATTGAGTGTACATTGTCATGTTGATATAAAACTGACTACAAGTATCTAATCTAGCTAGTAATCTGATGTTAAATAGTATTTAGTTTTAAAATAGCGAGCGAAACGAACCAAAAATAATCCTTGATTGAAGGTTTTGAGGTTCAATTACATGGAAATAAAAAAGGTATATTTCAAAATAATTAAATATCATAAGTCCAGGTCAGATTATTTATTTTCTCTGTAGTGGAGGACAGATTATTTATTTTCAATTTTTTTTCTGGGACAGATTATTTATTTCAAAAACCTGCCAGGCCCCCACCTCGGAATCAAATGGTCGTCCCCTTAGCACTTCTGAAAAATCCAGCTGGGGTATTTTGTCCCATTTGGACAGTTCGAGTTACCATTATTTTCTACGAGTTACCATTATTTTCTATTATGAATAGATCTCCTGCCTCTTTACATACATACGGAGCATTGAAAAACTCTGTGGAAAATATCGGTGATCAAGCACGAGACACGAAATTAGGGATGCATGCTGAAGGTTGTACCAATACCAGACAATTTTAAAAAAGAAAATCAAAAATTACCTTAAAAAAAACCCCCTAAATTTCTCGCTAGAATAGGAAATATTCCATAGTAATCTAGCACGACCTTGACAAACAGGAAGCATTGTAAATAGAAAACAAACTATCGCGCATTTTATTATTCCGGAATTACATATGCAAACCAAGGATATTCATTGTATTCGTTCTCCGTTTCAGGGCTCGATTGCTCGATTCCATGCTGGGTTTAAGTCCGGTGGATGCGACCCTATCCATGAATGTAAATCCCCTGTTGTATAAAGCCCTGAAAGATTGACTCGGCATAAAAACTTGGCTTTTTGGAATTTCCTTATCAAAATAGACGGAGGCTTGGGATGGACAGGGGCAGCCAAAAGAACTTTAAAAATTATTTAACAAGAAAACACTTTAAAGACGATAAAAAGCAACTTTTTAAAATATATTTTAAGACCTTGACATTTAAAGTTAAAATACACGTTTCAATAGGACCTAAATAATTTAATCCACTGAAAAGACCCAAATTATTGATTATTCAAATAAATTTTTAAAAAATTGCCCATTACGTAAAACATTATCAAGAAATATTATTTTTACATTAAAATTTAATTTATTAAATTTGTTCTCTCTCAATATTTATTTACATGATTTTAATGAAACTATTACATTCAACAAACATGTCAAATACAACTCGTATTTTCTTAATTGTTTCGCTTCAGACTTTACCCTGTCTGTTATTCTTGTCCTAGAGTTTGTTGGATGGATTCTTTTGTTCGCTGTCTCATTTAAACTGAAGGAATTCTTCTTTTTTATCCTGGAACACAGTGATAATATGAAGGCTGCAACTTCATCACTAAAAATTCTCTTTCCATGGACCTATAGTAAAAAAATAATATTCTGAGTATGATGTGTTGCGGTTGCTTTAATTTCAATTGCAATCAATTGATAGCTTTCATGTGAAAACAGTGAATTAAAATAAAAAAATCATTAATTTTCAGATTAATCACAAATATAAATCCGAGATCAATTAAAAAAAACACCAGGAGAAAAATTCTGGGATAATTATTATCTTTATAGGTTTAACGTACAGTATATACACTCCTTTTTATCAGTTGAAGTATATTTACCCTTCCTGGTCTTGGAATTAATCTCACAATTAATTTACTGACGACAATGCTCTCCTTTTGATTTGGTCAACCATGTAATAGTTGTCTTGTGTAGATGGTCTGTAGTTCATCTGTGCCGCGAGACACTCTTTGGCCCCAGGAAACATTGCTCTCACCTACAAATTGAATCAAATATATTTCCATAAATGAATCAGCTTTGAACTGTTCAGTTTTATACAATTGAAAGAAATTAAACAATGCTGGTATTTTCAGAATTAAAAGATTTTATTTTGAGTCGGATTTTTATAACGGAAAAACACTTTAAGGTCACCCGAGTATTTAACCAATGATCTATGCACATAGTTATGAGGAGGAAGGATGCCTCTTTGAGATTTTTGAATTTCAGGGTCCCTTGTTTAGGGCTTCTTGTGTTAGGGCAGGGCTCAAATGTTTATATAGTGAAAATGCATGAATCCTTTGAAAATCCTTTCCTTTGTTGCTGGGTTTAATGCCAAATGATCTTGTGTATATTTATGACAAAAAAACCTTCTTCCAAAAATGGTTAATTTCATGGCACCTAGGTCAGAGGTTGGTGGGGGTGGGGGGGGGGGTGGTTACATAGTCTGAAATAATTTAAT
>PRKT01000534.1:318590-341582 GCA_003671525.1 Saccostrea glomerata | reverse complement strand
AAAAAAAAAAAAAAAAATGCACCAATATCGAGACAAGGAGTAATTCCATATTCGTTAGTAAGAATGGAAGGCAAAAAATATAATCACAACAGTGATAAATAGAAAGAAATACTTCTAAAAAACTACAAAAAAAGATCATGAGAATCATATTTTTTAATCTATGAATGTTTTTAATTTTTTTTAGAAAATAAAATTACAACATAAATAAAAAAAAAAACTAGTGCAAAAAGTTGAAATTCCACACGAAATACTAATTCATCAACACAGATATTACATATAATTTTTTTTCTTTGCCTTGTACAACATCATTCTAAATTTTTGGATAAATTTGTTTTTGCTTAAAGGTTTTTTTTATTGGGGATGCTCACTCCTCCATGGCATCTGATCCCACCTTTGATGTTTCGGAGGTCCGTGTTTGTTCTGCTCTTATTTTGTATATTTGTTTAATGGACGTTGAGATTGAATACAGTTCGTTATATCCATATCCTTCTTGAAGATGTTTTTTCTTTGACAAGGATGAAAAAATAATTGCAAGAAATCTAATCTACGGTAATAAAAAAAAAAAAAAAAAAAAACCAATAAGTACATGTAGTTGGTAATAAAAAAAACAAAACAAAAAACAATATTTACATGTTGTTGACTTTCTGTTGGTAAATAATTTCAATTTTACAAACAAAGAAATGTTCATATTATCAGACAGCTAAATATGGAAGAAGAAAAAAAAATGTTATGAATTTATCAATAGCGTAATGATTTTTTTTTCTTTTAATATCTTTTTAAATAAAATTACAGCAGTAAAAAATAATAGGTACAATAACAAATAGTTGAAATTCCACATAAAATATTAACCCATAAACACAGATATTACATTTATGAAAATATATTATTTACTGGTATAACACCATTCTAAATACTAGTATTTCTTTTGTTAAATGCAAAATTATCTTTATTATGTTCTAAAAGATTTTTTTCCTTATGCACATGTGATTAAACTTTGCGTTGCTGATAAATTCAATTTTACCTGAGAAAAAGATTTACAGTACTTACTAATTCACCCTCTTTATGCGTTTATTCTGAGTGATGATGTTGACGGTGAGTCGTGTCTGGAAGCACTACAGGTTGATTTAAATGTGGTTGGTTAGAAAAAAAAGGGTCTCTTCTGAGGAAGTAGTGGATTTTGTCGTAGAGAGTTTCTTAATGTAAGGGTTTCAACTGATCTTGTATGTTGTCTTCCCACTCTTCTGCCACAACACTTCATCCACAATTCCCTCCTAATTCTGTCTAGACACAGAAACACACCAAGGCCGGTAAAAAAAAGCACCCAATGTCAGGCCGAGAATGAGAAAGCCGATTATCGTGCCCATAACATCTAAATAATTTTTTTAAAAAAAAAGTATTAAATTTCAATAATATTTAAGCTCAGTGTTTTCCTTTATTTCAAAGTAAAGGGTATAACACAACAACGTTCAATGCGGGTTATATAAGTTTTTAATGAAATAACGAACTGAGAGAGAAAGTATAAGAGTGAGAATGATATAAAAATCTGACGCAAGATCTAACTACATTGGGTAATCAATTAGCCATATTAAAGTTTTAAATGGGTCAGAGAATCTTCCTAAGTCCAAGGAAAAATCAGGGTATACAGCTCTGTTATTTCTCAGCTTCTCAAGGCGCATTCTCCCAAATAACCTTTCAAAAATATCATGTCCTCCAAGTATAGGAGAAGGACCTAGATAAAGAGAGTATCCATACGTTATAGGCCTCTCCAGATTATCAGCTAGAGACAGGTAGACGCTTATCCCTCCGTTTACCTCTTGGTACCTTGTACAGTCGGTATTAAGTATTTCCTGGTACGACTGTGAAGTACCAGCAAGAATTGGGTAATTAGGGTCATCTTCGTCGATGTCAAAGGCACGAGCTTAGAACATGACGCTGACCCGAAAATGTTGGGAGATCCCAAAGTTCAAGAAGGTGACCAGGGCATAATTCCTCATAAGCATATTATAGTACCTGTACCTTTTTCCGAGAAGCCTCGAAATTATCTGTTCTGGAGTTAGCTCATACCTATAATCTCCTTCTATAAAATCTACTTATTCCCGAAAGGAGACGCCTAAGCTGGGAGGAAGTCGGTCCATCCGTGGCATAGCCCCGTCTCCTCACGGTTGTCGTGAACTGCACCAGAAGTTGAAGATGTTTTCTTACATGCTTCATCTTCCTCCTGTGCTCCGCCTTGTACAAATTGCCTATGTGCATCTGCAGAGTCATTGCCTGAAGATAGGCTGGCAAGTTGTACAAGGTGTCCGGAGTAGCCAGTTGTAAGGTCCAGGGACAAAGGAGGGTATTTTGAGATATGGCCATGAGTGATTACCCAATGGAGAAGATGAACAGGTGATGACTGAAAAATAAAAACGATTGGAAAATTAAATTGATTTAGAAAGGGATTTTAAGAAAGTTCGAAATTCTTTAGTTCTCTTATTTTTCGTTAGTTTATTTCTTGTTTTTCGATTACGGGCCCTACTTTCATAAGTTTCCATAAGAGACCCATCAGAAGCTTGCTTTATCATCACATTGAATTTCACATTGACATGCTTTAAATTATTGCTATATTAAGTCAGATTTAGAGAAAAAAAACTATTTTTTTCTGGAAGGTTATTTTATTTTTCTTTTACTGTTACATTGTAGTTTAATGCAGACTTGCATTCTTTTTTGTTTTTGTTTTACTGTTTGTTGAATTGAAATTATTTGAAATCAATTATAACACACGTCTTTTCTAAATGCAGACTTTTAAAACATTGGGCATCCTTCTAAATAACTTCTGAATGACTGTTTGTCTATTTTAAATGTACATCATAAATTCTCTTTTTTTTCCATAAACTGTGTTTATATTTAAGATCAATATCAACTTTAAATTTAAGTGTGTATTTGTATACGTTAAAAAATAAACACTTATTTCATATTCCCTTCTTGGTCACCCCTTCCTTGGAAAATGAAATGAATATTAACTAATTTAAGAAAGACATTTATTCGATATAATCATACATATTTACAGTATATACAATGTACCAAGGGTACATATATAATGAAATACAAAGTTCAAATGAATTTAAAGTGAACATCAACAACTATACGCTTACTAGCATATCGATTTTTATACACAAATAAATACCATAGTAAATTCAAAAGAAAGTTTTTTATTCATATTATATACATGTTATTTAACATCTCAAGCTTTTTTTTTACCAGCAAAATGTCCATATGCATATGTATAAATTTCATCTCAGAAAAATCTTTTATCATCGAAGAAGCTCATGGCTCTTTTGGAATTTTTGTGAATAGACAGCCGAGGGAGACGACTTCTACTAACACTCATTTCACAGCGCACAGTTTGAGGTTTTAAAAGACAAATTTTGTACTGAAAAAAACTCTCTTTTTTCTTTTACATTGCCTTTTCGATGCAAATGTCAGCGTTCAGCACACGAGAACAATATAATTTTGTTCTTAAGAACGACATCACAACATGGCTGTATTCCATTCGAAACGCCATTTTGATCCGAAATAAACCCGATAGTGGTTTCAACAAATTCACTATACACCGCTTATTGGAACTCTTCTGTGTTAAAATTTAGATCATCAAAACGTTTTAAATAGAGTAGGTCTTGATCCTTTCCTCAAACATTATATGGACATTGAGCTGTTTTTGCGCAAAGAACGTGAGTTGGTATAAAAAACGGTGTTTCTTGCTTTGAAACTCTACTAGAAAATGTCATCGACGGCTCACGACCATACATACACGTTTGATGATTATACATTGTCAATGGGGAGATGTTTCATCACAAAGAAAAAGTTGAAAGTGTAGCTCTTGAGAGATGTCTATCAGAGTTTGATCAGTGGCCAAAATAGTTTAACAAACCTTTACTTGTTTGTCACAATGGACGTGCATTTGATTCAGTAATTTTGATGAAAGCTTGTTTATCTTGTTCCTCTTCATTACCCATAGAGGGGTTTGTTGACAGTTTGTTTGTTGTAGAAAGTGTTACAAGCTGGAAACTTTAGTTAAAGACTGTTTGTCCATGTCTTATAAGGCCTACTCAGCCCGAGAAAATGTGCAGGCATTGCAATCATTGGTTGTAAATTTGAATATAAGCTGCGACATTTTATTGAAACACAGTTTTAGTGAACAGTTTGTAATATCTTCAATAGAGTACAAATCAAAGACAAATAAATGATTGATATCTTTGCAACCTTTCACAAAAATTGTTTCAAATTACATGTAAAGAAAAATAGCCCAGTCTGGTTTGTCATACCAACAGGCTACGTCTAAATAAATTCCGGCACACCTGAATACACACAAGAGTTTATATCTTAAGGGAAAAGGTAAAATCGTTGAGAAAAGTTTGTCGGTAAAGAAATTTTATTATTCAACAGAAAATGATTTAAACATTCCCGACGGGGATTGTATTTGTCAACAAGTAAATTGTTTGACAGTGGAAACGCATGAATTGTCATTACAAATAGCAGAGAAATATCATTTCGCAGACATTTACCGTAAACGCAGAAGACTACAATACCGGAACCTGGCCACTGTAGAAACGAGAGGAACTTCGGGGACTATGGAAATATTCCAACAGCCAAACTCTCCTGCAATAGCCTGTATGCTGGCTCAATACGATTACGGACGCTGTAACAAACGGAATCAAAAATTCCTCCCTATGAAGATACAGTTGAACACAGAATACAATGCTTCAAGCAATGTTTGAATAAAGTAAGAGCAACTGCCTACAAAAGAATTGTGTTTCCATTCGAGATTGGTTCTGGTCTTGCTGGTGGTGGAAAATTTATAATAAATTAAAGAGTTTTCGGTGAAATATAACAAGACAGTAAACATGATCGTATCCCGATTAAGACTAGACCACAAACATAACATGATTTTTTTCGGTTGCTGTTTTTAAATATGGACCGACATCATAATATTAAAGTATATGAAATGTAGAACAATTATTTTACAATTAAATTATGTGTTCCAAGTATAGCATTGGGTATTTTTTAATTTTTATGCACATAAATAAAGTCTACGTCCTCGTTTTGATAATACACATCTATCTTCAGATGCGCTATTTGAAACATACAGATGTAAAGAATACGCACTTATAGGTGAAATGTATGTTCCTGTCATATCCATTGCGTTCCATATAAGCGTATAAATTTTGTTCAGAAAACATAACAATTATTTTTTTTCTACTGTTATAGTCGCCTTTATCATTTAAGTTCATGTCTTTTCTAATAACAGTAGTATTATATGGTGCCCAATGACACCTCGTCCGGTGGATAAATATGGTTAATAATGTGGTTGTGGTTAATGTGGTTAAAATGTGGTAATGTCTAAATGTGGTTGTGATTAAATGTGGTTGTGGTTACGCGCTTAAATGTGGTTATTATTAAATGTGTTGTGGTTGTAATTAAATAGTTTAATATTAATGTAGCGGTTGAATGTGGTTATTATAAAATGGTGTTGTGGTTAAGTGGTTGTAATAAAATAATTTAATATAAATGTAGTAGTGTGGGAGGAATAATATGAAAAAGGTGATATTGTGGTGAACGTAAAATTGTTTTCCACACGTTAACATAGTAACGGAGAATCCGTGTACCTCATATAGCGATACTTAATATTTACACTCGTAGTTGTTAAGTTTATTACAACCACAGTCACTCTTAAATTGTTAAGAGATATATAGAAAGAAATAATTTAATGTTGATAATTATCACAGAATATTATGGAAATATCAATATTTTATTGACACCACTAAAGATAAATTCATTTTTATTGTATTTCGGTTCTATATAAGGAGTAAACACTCGCAAAATTTCATACATTCTTTATACATTTTAATTCACCTGATCATTCTATTTTATCAATGAAAGTTAGAATTCTGGAAAAGATTTATCACCACACAAATAGTCCATCTTTGAGTACACCTTTCCGTAGACAACGTGAAGAAGTTTGGATTAGGAAACTAGGGACAGCCTTTCCCTATGGATGTAATGACAATGTCGATAGTGTTGGAAATCTTACAAGCCCGCAGTGTAATAATGTAAATGTGATGGGACTTTTTAACAATACTCAGAGACGTAAGCGTAGTCATGGACATCGTTCGTACAATAAACCTGCAATACACGACGTCTCTTTTGATTCATTACTACCTTATGTAAATCAACAGTTAGGTCTACATCATATTCGAACCAAACTTTACTCTGTCCCTTTGAAACTTTTAAATAGTCTTCTTGAAAAGACCAAGGAACATCCAAATTTAGATTCCTCGACACCTGAATATAGGCTCGGTTCTGTGATTATGGATATTGCACATCATAGGCTTTTTAAACCCGCACGTTTCACGGAAGAAAATGCAGCTAAAACAATCCGTCTTTTCCTTAAACTTCAATATGCCAATAAAGGAATTGACGCGGTTAATATAAGTAATATTCTTAATCACAAAAGGGTCCAGTCTTGTATTCCACCATATTTCAAGTTAAAGACTACGCCTTGTATTTCCTACAAATATACATCGACCATTGCTTCCAAACTTTTCAATTACAAAAACACTTTACATGGCCTGGATATCGACTATCTGAAAAATAATCCCCTTTCGTGTTCATGTTCTTCTTCGCCCTATAACTATAGTCCTGCTGGACACGTTATTACAGGTGACGTAAAAATAGTTCGTAATGAGGACCTTAGATCACTTATTTTAAAAGGTCCTAAATATAGGGAACCCCGATCCTTCAACTGGCGTCGGAATTTCATAAATATTATGGATTCTGTTGAAAATTACGCCAGACGATGGGCTAGATATGAAAAAGAAGACATTGACACCTTGTCAGAATGGATTAAATGTATCAGATCCATGTTAAAGTCACGTATTAAAAGATTGAGGGGCAAAATGAAAACCATCTATCCTTCTGTGTTCAATAAACCAGAAGTGAAAAAAGAATTAGATAGATTACACGATCAGTACGTACTGGTTCCTGCCGACAAAGCAGGTAACAACATTGTCTTCGTTTGTAAGGCTCATTATATAAATTGCATTCTAGAAGAACTTGGATTTAATTCTACAAGTGGTAATCCTACTTATACATATACTTCTCTTTCTAAGGAAGAAATTCTTCAAAATCACCTGTCAGTTTTGAATACTTTTAATATTCCACAGAGCCAAAATGAATTTGAACTACCTTATATATATTGGATTCCGAAACTTCATAAGAATCCTTACAAACAAAGATACATTGCAGGTTCCAGTAAATGTTCAACCAAGCCTCTTTCGTTACTTCTCACTAAAATATTGACAGTAGTGAAGGAAAAACTTCAAGAGTACTGTACAACTATATATTCAAGAAGTGGTGTAAATCAGATGTGGATACTTAAAAATTCTAAAGAACTTTTGGACAATTTGAAATCACAAGACTTTACAAAAATCAACAGCATAAAAACTTACGACTTTTCAACTTTATACACAACAATTCCCCACGACAAATTAAAATCCAGGCTTTTTGATATCATTGACAGCTGCTTCTTCAACAAAAATGGAACTCGTAAGTTTACTTACCTCGTCATTGGTCATTTGAAAAATTATTTTGTTAAAACAGATTCTGATTGCACACATAAGTACTCTGAAGTTGACATCAAGAAGATGCTTGAGTTTCTGATTGACAATATCTATGTGGTTTTTGGAGACCAGGTATTCCAACAATCTATTGGAATTCCCATGGGTACAAATTGCGCTCCGTTATTAGCAGACTTATTTTTATATTCATATGAAGCAGAATTTATGCAAAATCTTTTGCGTGAAAAGAAGAAAACACTTGCTGTGGCCTTCAACTCGACATTTAGATATATCGACGACGTATTGTCAATTAATAATGATAATTTCCATTCCTACGTCGACACGATATATCCTGGTGAGCTTGAGATAAAAGATACCACAGAGTCCGACACTTCTGCTTCATACTTGGATATTTTACTTGAAAAAGACACTAATGGTAATCTAACAACCAAGCTATATGATAAACGTGATGACTTTAACTTTTCTATCGTCAACTTCCCTTACTTATGCAGCAATATACCTTCATCACCTGCATACGGAGTATTTATATCTCAGTTGATTCGATACGCAAGAGCATGCTCTACGTATGAACAATTTCTTAAACGAGGTAAATTATTGACAAGCAAGTTGATGAAACAAGAATATCAACAGTCTCGTTTAAAGTCATCATTTCGTAAATTCTATGGTCGATACAATGACCTTGTCAGCAAATACAATTTATCATTGAATGAAATGCTGACTGACGTTTTTCATACCAATTGTTAGTCCATTATTTATACACTGAATTGACCACGGATTTTTTCCGTTATTTCCTGATTATGACAACGAGCACACGGCGGGTGTGACCGGTCAGCAGGGGATGCTCACTCCTCCATGGCACCTGATCCCACCTCTGATGTTTCGGAGGTCCGTGTTTGCTCTGCTCTTATTTTGTATATTTGTTTAATGGACGTTGAGATTGAATACTGTTCGTTATTTCCATATCCTTATTATACACTATTTTTAACAGTTAATATATTTAAAAAATATTTAGGTCCGTCGGACGGGACGTTAAATGGTGCCCCCTGTCAAGGATGACAACCCCCTTTTTTGTCATGCAAAAGATCGTTTCTCTGGAGTTCAAAAAAGAGGCTCATTGGGGGCCGCCAGAGAAACCAAAAACTTTACTTATCCATAAACCTTATAGTCCGCCGAAAAATGACTGAAATATTGCCGACTCGGCGTTAAACAATATAAAATCAATCAATCTTTACCAAGCATTAGCACTCTCTTACGCTGCAGACGAATAAATAGTAAGTTGTCATTTTATGCTTTCTTTTTCATTTTTTTAATGAATGCTATCATGTTATAGGAGATGTAATTAATACAATATAAAATTATTTATTTTAGAAAATTGCCATCAATCTACCGCAAGAAAACATGATAGCGGACTACATGATAGGAGAGAAGAAACTCTCCGTTTTAGAGTATGGAGATGATATTCTCGTAGAACTGGAAGAATCCCTTAACAAATGTGTAAGCATGGATGTAAAAAAGGGGAAATCCAACAAGCCATAAGGCAATACCTGAATCGAGGAAGAAATGGTGATTACAAGTTGCACCTAAAGAAAGATTTGTTTCTTTCCGTAAAAACTGGGATCAATGAGAATGCCGATTATCGTGCCCATAACATCTAAATGAATATTTTTTTTTTTTAAAGTATTAAATTTCAATAATATTTAAGCTCAGTGTTTTCCTTTATAAGTTTTTAATGAAATAACGGACGGAGAAAGAAAGAATAAGAATGAGAATGATATACAAATCCGAAGAAAGATCTAACTACATTGGGTAATCAATTAGCCATATTAAATTTTAAACGGGTCAGAGAATCTTCCTAAGTCCAAGGAAAAATTAGGGTATACAGCTCTGTTATTTCTCAGCTTCTCAAGGCGCTTTCTCCCAAAGAACTTTTCAAAAATATCACGTCCCCCTAGTATAGGAGAAGGGCCTACATAAAGAGAGTATCCATACGTTATAGGCCTCTCCGGATTATCAGCCAGAGACAGGTAGACACTTATCCCTCCGTTTACTTCTTGGTACCTTGTACAGTCGGTATTGAGTATTTCCTGGTACGACTGTGAAGTACCAGCAATAATTGGGTAATGAGGGTCATCTTCGTCGATATCAAAGGCACGAGCTTAGAACATGACGCTGACCCGAAAATGTTGGGAGATCCCAAAGTTCAAGAAGGTGACAAGGGCATAATTCCTCATAAGCATATTATAGTACCTGTACTTTTTTCCGAGAAGCCTCGACATTATCTGCTCTGGAGTTAGCTCATACCTATAATCTCCTTCTATAAAATTGTGACAGATCGGGCTCGGGATGCTAGATGGATTACGTCACCCGGACTTTATCCTAGTGCTCTACGAAAGCGGCCGAGGGTAGTCCGGGTGATCTTTGCTATATAAAAGAGCGTTCTGTTGAAAGCTGACAGTTGCCAGTTGGAGCTCGAGGAGACGGTCGTCTTACCAAATAGCAAGGTACGAGATATAAAAGGATTTGATACAGTATACGGTGGCCAGTATACTGGGCTTAAATATATTTTGAAGGAATAAAGTGATACTTTACTTCATAATAAATATTTGAATCTGTCTGGGTATAGGACAGAAACTTACGTACCTGTCATAGACGTGTCCGAGTACAGGACACATACCGGGCTTGAGACCCATCCAGGACACAGACCTATACGTATTAGTTATTGTTGTTTATGATAAGGATAGGAAATCCTAATAATATATGTATATATTGACTCGTTTGCTTTTCATATATGCTTTGTCATCTGTCATTTCAAATCATTTGTCTAATTAGTGATCTATCTCTTGTTTACATTATCATTTGTTTAACTCATTTGCTTGATTAAGGATCTAAACCTAAATAAACGGACCCATACACGTTACAAAAATTGGCGGCAGCTGCGGGATTTGGGTTAGACCTGAATTGTTTATTACATTTTATAATATTTGTTAATTTGCTTTGTTTTCACGATGTCAAGTTTACACGACATAACGCTCATAGAAAGGCAGATAGAAAATCTGAATAGGGAGATAGAGCAGTCTATGCGAATGATAGGTCTACGGGATAATGCTACCAGTGTCCCAAGACGCATGCACCAAACAAGGACGAGTACTCCGTTTCCAAGACGGACAGATAGATTGCTTGCTGAGGATGTATGCTCATGTGATGAGACTGATGATAGGTTTCGAGACAGAGGACAGCATCCGGCACATGGCACAAATTCTCATCCGGCGACAGATACAAATCGGAATAGATCAAGGCCCAGGAATTTTATTAAACCTGCGACGTATGATGGTTCCAGTATGTGGAATGATTACTTGTCTCACTTTGAGTCTGTTAGTCTCTTGAATGAATGGACTGAGACTGAAAAGGGGTTATATTTAGCTGCTTCTCTTAGAGGGCTAGCACAAGGTGTGCTGGGTAATCAGCCCAGGGATGAGAGGCAGAACTATGGAAGATTAGTTAAATGCTTGCAGGATCGATTCGCCCCACTGAACCAGACTGAGCTGTATCGGACTCAGCTCAGGGAAAGGAGACAAAAACCATCAGAGAGTTTACCAGAGATGGGCCAAGATATACGGAGGCTTGTAAACCTAGCTTATCCTACAGCACCAGAAGATGTACGTGAGATCCTGGCCACAGAACAGTTTTTAGACGGACTGCATAATGCAGAAATGCGTCTTAAGATCAAACAGTCCAGACCTAGCAGTTTTAATGATGCTATACAAAGAGCTGTAGAGCTCGAAGCTTTTTATAAAGCAGAGAGTCGTCGCACCGAGAATGTCAGAAGCATTGATCAAGACAAGCATGGAGCAAGTCAGGGATCGAAGATTGATAAATTCATAAAGACCATGGAGAAAAATATGCAGTATCTTCAAAGGGAGATAAAAGACATGAAGCAATGGAAGTTTCAAATGCAAAGAAATGGTCGTGATACAAGGCAGATGAGAGATGACATGAAGAAAACCACAGGTAATGGTACTAGTATTAGAAGATGCTACAAATGCGGTTCTGACAAACACCTGAAAAGAGATTGTCCCATGCTTAAAGATACAACCTCTTCCCCGGAACCTAGACAGAAGACGAGAGGCATGACTGAGAATAAGTCAGATGACCGGACCCAAGCCAGAACGCAAAAGACTGATGAGCACTCTAGAATTGTTCATTCTATCAAGGAAACAGGGGCTTATGTAACTGCCAAAGTATGTGGGATGGATACCTATCTGCTCATTGACACAGGTGCCACTGTCTCCTTACTATCGAAAGTATGCTATGAAAACATACAAGGAGACAACCAGCCTTTAAAGAAAGTAGACAGGGACGTCCTGTCAGCTAATGGATCATGTGTGGAGATATATGGTAAAACATCGATAGAACTCATGCTGAATGGAACAACTCTGAAGCATGAGATGATAGTGGCGGATCTATCTGTAGATGGAATTCTTGGCTTAGATTTTCTTGTCAAGTATGAAGCTATCATAAATATGCGCACACACAAAGTTGAGATCTCAGGGATAGAACATCCAATTCAGATGGAGGGTACAGCACGAGAGTACAAGATTGCTTTGGTCAATAGAATAGTTGTACCTCCAAGATCTGAAGTAATGACTGAGGGCAAGATATGTGCAGGGCCAGATGGTGGATATCCTGTTAATATAGGTTTTGTAGAACCATCTGAAAAATTCCGAAAATCGGATTTCGCTATGATAGCCAGAACTCTGGTAAGACGCCAGGAGGCAGTTCCCCTACGAATTATGAATCTGTCATCCACAGATAAGATTTTACAGCAAGGAACTGTTGTGGGTAAATTGTCTCCAGTTAATGATATTGTATCATTATCGTCTTCCAGCCATGATAAGAGCATTTGCAAGGAAATGCCAAAACATTTAAAGGAATTTTTTGATAGAAGCACTAAGAATCTTGGTAGTAATGAAATAGACAAGGCCAGAAGTTTACTTATCAGGTACTCAGATTTGTTTTCTGTGACTGATGAAGATGTTGGTCGAACGTCTATGGTTAAGCACAAGATAGATACAGGTTCTCATCCAGCTATCAAACAGGCACCAAGACGTCTACCTTTCCATATGCAGGAAGAAGTTCAAGAGCATGTATCCGATATGCTTAAAAGAGGTATCATTGAGCCTTCCCAGAGTGATTGGTCATCACCAATAGTCTTGGTGAAGAAGAAAGACGGATCCAAAAGGTTCTGTGTCGATTATAGGCGCCTGAACAGTGTCACTATTAAAGACGCCTATCCCCTTCCCCGGATCGACGAATCGCTAAATCAGCTGAAGGGAGCGAAGTGGTTCAGTACTCTAGACCTGAATGCTGGATACTGGCAGGTAGAGCTAGATCCAAGTGATAAGCATAAGACGGCGTTTGCAACCAGACAAGGGTTTTACGAGTTCAATGTGATGCCGTTCGGGCTCTGTAATGCCCCGGCTACATTTGAACGTCTTATGGAGACTGTTTTGTCGGGTCTACAATGGCAGATATGCCTCATCTATTTGGATGATGTCATTGTATATGGCAAAACATTTAACGAAATGGTAGATAATTTAGAACAGGTCTTTGAGAAGCTACAGTCAGCTGGTTTGAAGCTAAAGGCCAGAAAATGTACTCTGTTTGCAAAACAAGTGAAATACCTGGGTCATGTCATTTCGGAGAATGGGGTCGAGACAGATCCAGAGAAAGTTGAATCTGTGAGGCAATGGCCAGAGCCAGTAAATAAGACGCAAGTTCGCTCCTTCCTCGGCCTCTGTAGCTATTATCGGAAATTCATTGCAAACTTTGCTGATATAGCTCGACCTCTTCATAAACTGACAGAGGCATCAGTTGTCTTCAAATGGTCAGAGGAATGTCAAATAGCATTTGATGTCCTAAAAACCAAATTGACCACAGCACCTATCCTTACTCATCCAGACTTCAGTTTACCCTTTATCTTGGATACCGATGCAAGTCAAATTGCGATCTGAGCAGCCCTGTCTCAGATCCAGAATGGAAAGGAAAGGGTAGTCGCCTATGCCAGTAAAGTTCTTAGCAAATCGGAAAGAAAGTATTGTGTGACCAGGAAGGAGCTCCTGGCAGTAGTGACGTTTATAAAGCACTTTAGGCATTTCTTGTATGGACGTAAATTTGTGGTCAGAACAGATCACAGTTCTCTTCGATGGTTGCTAAGGTTCAATGATCCAGAAGGCCAGTTAGCTCGATGGTTAGAGGTGATATCGGCATACGATATGGAAATCGAGCATAGAGCTGGTAGGCTGCATGATAATGCAGACGGACTAAGTAGACTCCCATGCGTCCAATGCGGATATTTTGACAATTGGGAGAAAGAAAACTTGCATGGGGAACAATCACATGCAAGGGTATTACAGGATGAGATCAAAGACAATGGGACAGATGAATCAAAAGGTCTAGTAGAGATACAGGATAGAAGTCGGGATATTAGACTTGTTAAGGATTGGATGGAGGAGGGTAAGCGTCCAGTCTACAGTGAAATTACTGCTGAAAGTTATATGATCAAATCATTGTGGGCTCAGTGGAGTAGATTGGCATTGAAGGATAACTTGCTATGTCGTATGTGGGAGCTTGAGGAAAGCAGTGACACGACATATCAGATTGTTATGCCACTCTCCCAGAGAAGGTTTATTTTACAACAGATGCATGACTCTAAAACATCTGGTCATCTAGGGGTGACAAAAACCCTGAACAAGATCAGACAAAGTTACTACTGACCGGGACTACAAAGCGATGTAAGAGGTTATGTTGCTGGATGCGACATATGTGCCCGGAGGAAGGCACCACTTAAGACAAAGCGAGGACCTATGCAACCTTTGCAAGTGGGTTTCCCAATGGAGAGGATAGCCACAGATATCCTGGGGGAATTTCCGATCACAGAAAGAGGGAATCGCTACATACTTGTAGTCTCGGATTATTTCAGTAAATGGTCGGAGGCCTTTCCGATGCCCAACATGGAGGCTCAGACAGTTGCGAAACTGATCGTAGAGGAAGTTATCTGCAGGTTTGGAGTTCCTGTATCCATCCATTCCGACCAAGGGCGTCAATATGAGAGTGTTTTGTTTAGCGAGGTATGCAAGCACTTACAGATTCGGAAGACAAGAACCACACCATACCATCCTCAGTCTGATGGTATGGTGGAACGGTTCAATAAGACGTTGGCCACCATGCTGAGTAGTTATGTCAGCGAGAATCATCGGGATTGGGATGAGAGCATACCTTTTGTGATGATGGCATACAGGGCGGCACAGCATGAATCAACCGGATACACGCCAAACATGCTGATGCTTGGTAGAGAAACTGCCACCCCTTTGGACATCATATATGATATGCCTGCATCCTGGAAACAAGTGCCGAGTCATGAATGGGTTTGGATTTTGACTGATCGCATGGAAAGGGCTCACAATTTGGTTAGAAAACAGTCAGAAGGAGCTATCCTTCGACAGAAACATTATCATGACATGAAGATGTCCTATGAACAATTCAAAGTTGGGGACCAAGTATATGTCTATTTTCCTCAAAGGAAAACTGGGTGCTCACCGAAGTTAACCTCATATTGGACAGGACCTTTTAAGGTTCTGGCAAAAGTCTCTGAGGTCCTGTATAAGGTGAATTGTGGACGCAATGGAAAGGATCAGATAATTCATTGCGACAGGATGAAAAGGTGCAGAGATCAAGTTCTCCGAGGCGAAGATCCAAACCCAGGACTCGAAAGCTCAGAGCTTGGGACAAGTGATTGTTCAGGTGTTCAGATAGATCAAGAGGATCAGGATTATGATTTTGGGTCATCTAACAGAAACATTGAAGTCACAGAAGAATTAGTTGGTGATCGCAGACCCAGACGCGAAAGACGTGCCCCAACTTACCTTCAAGATTATGTCCAGGACTAGGACATATGACTTTATCTTGAATTAAACTTACATACTATGCTTGCATTGGCTTACAGAGTACTTACACATAACCCTGCTATTATTTAAGTTGTTTTGCTTTTTGCTGTAAAAAAAATATATTGATATTATTTGCATTGATGTATTTTCATGTATCTTTGTAGTGAAATCATGGTTAATACAAAGGTGACGCCGAGAAAATCTATAGAGATATGTCCAGTGTGTTTCGTTGAATTGGACGGGAAAGATGCCTGGGCCGCTCATGTGTTGAAGTGCGCTAGCAGCATGTTGGTGTGTGAGAAGTGTCATGTATCCTTTAAGAAGAAGGAATATTTGGTAAAGCACATGAAGTTGAAACATGCAGAAAATGATCATGCGTCTAAAGAGCCAGAGGATGATGAGGCAGGTCCGAGTAGTCCAGTCCAGAATAACAGCGACAGCGGGAGTGACTGGGATGAAGATCCAGGGGTACAGCTGGAGGAACCTCCCAAGGAAAAGGATCCTGAACCCCTAACTAAAGCCGCTAGTTTGCTGACAGGACGCATATTCAGAAAGCGGACCGCACCTAGCCCAGTACCAACTACACGGAAAGTAGTCTGCAGATCTGAACCTGATCCAGAACCTGATGCTGAGAAGACTGTGGATAGGGGGATGCAGACCGATTCCCAAGAAAATATTACAGTGGATCAGGGGACTCAGACGGCAGGTTTTAGAATGCGGGTGAAAGAGGTTACAGTCACCAAGTATCATGACAATGGCAGAAGTGTGGAGAAAATTGTAGAAAGAGAAGAATTTTATAACATGTAAATTTTTGATCTATGCTCTTTCATGCGAAGTTATAAGACAGATAGTCTTTTAAGATAATCATGATCATTACTTTCATTTTGTATATATATATCATGTTTTCTTCATTAAAATGTTTATCATCATGTTACATCATCATTTCATTACTTTCTTTTGTCATGCGAGGACGCATGAGTGATAGAGGCGTGGGTAATGTGACAGATCGGGCTCGGGATGCTAGATGGATTACGTCACCCGGACTTTATCGTAGTGCTCTACGATAGCGGCCGAGGGTAGTCCGGGTGATCTTTGCTATATAAAAGAGCGTTCTGTTGAAAGCTGACAGTTGCCAGTTGGAGCTCGAGGAGACGGTCGTCTTACCAAATAGCAAGGTACGAGATATAAAAGGATTTGATACAGTATACGGTGGCCAGTATACTGGGCTTAAATATATTTTGAAGGAATAAAGTGATACTTTACTTCATAATAAATATTTGAATCTGTCTGGGTATAGGACAGAAACTTACGTACCTGTCATAGACGTGTCCGAGTACAGGACACATACCGGGCTTGAGACCCCTCCAGGACACAGACCTATACGTATTAGTTATTGTTGTTAATGATAAGGATAGGAAATCCTAATAATATATGTATATATTGACTCGTTTGCTTTTCATATATGCTTTGTCATCTGTCATTTCAAATCATTTGTCTAATTAGTGATCTATCTCTTGTTTACATTATCATTTGTTTAACTCATTTGCTTGATTAAGGATCTAATCCTAAATAAACGGACCCATACACGTTACATATCTACTAATTCCCGTAGGGAGACGCCTAAGCTGGGAAGAAGAGTCAGTCCATCCATGGCATAGCCCCGTCTCCTCACGGTTGTCGTGAACTGCACCAGAAGTTGAATATTTTTTCTTACATGCTTCATCTTCCTCCTGTGCTCCGCCTTGTACAAATTGCCTATGTGCATCTGCAGAGTCATTGCCTGGCCATGAGTGATTACCCAATGGAGAAGATGAACAGGTGATGACTGGAAAATAAAAACGATTGGAAAATTAAATTGATTTAGAAAGGGATTTTAAGAAAGTTCGAAATTCTTTAGTTCTCTTATTTTTCGTTCGTTTATTTCTTGTTTTTCGATTACGGGCCCTACTTTCATTAGTTTCCATAAGAGACCCATCAGAAGCTTGCTTTATCATCACATTGAATTTCAAATTTACATGCTTTAAATTATTGTTATATTATGTCAGATTTAGAGAAAAAAAACTATTTTTTCTGGAAGGTTATTTTATGTTTTTTTTACCGTTACATTGTAGTTTAATGCAGACTTGCATTCTTTTTTGTTTTTGTTTTACTGTTTGTTGAATTGAAATTATTTGAAATCAATTATAACACACGTCTTTTCAAAATGCAGACTTTTAAAATATTGGGCATCTTTCTAAATAACTTCTGAATGATTGTTTGTCTATTTTAAATGTACATCATAAATTCTCATTTTTTTCCATAAACTGTGTTTATATTTAAGATCAATATCAACTTTAAATTTAAGTGTGTATTTGTATACGTTAAAAAATAAACACTTATTTCATATTCCCCTCTTGGTCATCCCTTCCTTGGAAAATAAAATGAATATAAACTAATTTAAGAAAGACATTTATTCGATATAATCATACATACGAGGGGTGTTAGAAAAGTTTGCGGACAAGTTCAATTGTGAGCGTGCTATTTCCACGAAACCGGTCAAACTTTCCAGATAGAATCTTTACCTTTTTTCCAATAAATATACAAGAATTTTTTTCTCTCCGATGATTATTAAAAAATATTCCACTTTTTTATTTTGATAAAACTTGCTCCGTGAACTTGCTTCACGGAGCAAACTACATTTTGGCACGTTTACATCACAAAGACTCTTTATCAAAATTAAAAATTGCACAATTGTAGCGCAAAGAGATTTATGATATTTTACCTGCCGCTAAAGTATTCATGAAACATCACTGGGAGAAATTTTGAACTAAGTTGGAGGGTATATGACTGTTTTATAGTCGTTTGTATATGATCATTTCTTAAAAACACAGGCAAAAATCGGAACGTCATTGAGCGTCATGGAGCACTACACTACGTAAAAATTATGTATGCAGACTGGAAAATGTCTAAAAAGAGATTAAAATGTTCAAGATGCTGCCGGGAATCTCTTACACCTACAAATGAGAAGTTTTCAAATGGTTGTAGCTTCATGAGAATTGAAGGATTGACATTTTGAAAGATAAACTCCAGCGATACTCCAGTACCCCCGTATGGCATGGACGTTGCGTTGCGCCTATATGGTAATGCATAGTTTCCATATCTGATTGATTAACTGATTAACTGCATAAACTTTTTTAAAGATATCAATAATATCCGAATCAGTACAAAAGACATTGTCGAAGAAAAGTAACATTTCTTAATAAAGATATTAAATTTTAAAGTAGAAAAAAGATCAGAAAAATCTAAAGATTTATAGAACTGCGAGAAAGGTTAACGGGTTGAAATCTGATTGTTACGTCGCCTTACGTCAAGTGATTGCTCCGTGAATCCCATAACCTCATTGTAAAAATTCCTTATAAATTTTCAATATTTTATTATATGGAACCGATTTTTGACATACACATAAATAAAATGTAGGAATTTATTCAGACATAGGTCATACTTCACAGTGCATAATAGATTTTCCGTAATTCAATGTGTCCGCGAACTTTTCTAACGACCCTCGTATTTACAGTATATACAATGTACCAAGGGTACATATATAATGAAATACAAAGTTCAAATGAATTTAAAGTGAACATCAACAACTATACGCTTACTAACATATCGATTTTTATTCACAAATAAATATCATAGTAAATTCAAAAGAAAGTTTTTTATTCATATTATATACATGTTATTTAACATCTCAAGCTTTTTTTTTTACCAGCAAAATGTCCATATGCATATGTATAAATTTCATCTCAGAAAAATCTTTTATCATCGAAGAAGCTCATGACTCTTTTGGAATTTTTGTGAATAGACAGCCGAGGGAGACGACTTCTACTAACTCTCATTTCACAGCGCACAGTTTGAGGTTTTAAAAGACAAATTTTGTACTGAAAAAACTCTCTTTTTTCTTTTACATTGCCTTTTCTATGCAAATGTCAGCGTTCAGCACACGAGAACAATATAATTTTGTTCTTAAGAACGACATCACAACATGGCTGAATTCCATTCGAAACGCCATTTTGATCCGAAATAAACCCGATAGTGGTGTCAACAAATTCACTATACACCGCTTATTGGAATTCTTCTGTGTTAAAATTCAGATCACAAAATCGTTTTAAATAAACTAGGTCTTGATCCTTTTCTCAAACATAATAAGGACATTGAATATCAGCTGTTTTTGCGCAAAGAACGTGAGTTGGTATAAAAGACGGTGTTTCTTGCTTTGAAACTCTACTAGAAAATGTCATCGACGGCTCACGACCATACATACACGTTTGATGATTATACATTGTCAATGGGGAGATTTTTCATCACAAAGAAAAAGTTGAAAGTGTAGCTCTTGAGAGATGTCTATCAAAGTTTGATAAGTGGCCAAACCCTTACTTGTTTGTCACAATGGACGTGCATTTGATTCAGTAATTTTGATGAAAGCTTGTTTATTTTGTTCCTCTTCATTACCCATAGAGGGGTTTGTTGACAGTTTGTTTGTTGTAGAAAGTGTTACAAGCTGGAAACTTTAGTTAAAGACTGTTTGTCCATGTCTTATAAGGCCCACTCAGCCCGGGAAGATGTGCAGGCATTGCAATCATTGGTTGTAAATTTGAATATAAGCTGCGACATTTTATTGAAACACAGTTTTAGTGAACAGTTTGTTATATCTGCAATAGAGTACAAATCAAAGACAAATAAATGATTGATATCTTTGCAACCTTTCACAAAAATTGTTTCAAATTACATGTAAAGAACAATAGCCCAATCTGGTTTGTCATACCAACAGGCTACGTCTAAATAAATTCCGGCACACCTGAATACACACAAGAGTTTATATCTTAAGGGAAAAGGTAAAATCGTTGAGAAAAGTTTGTCGGTAAAGAAATTTTATTATTCAACAGAAAATGATTTAAACATTCCCGACGGGGATTGTATTTGTCAACAAGTAAATTGTTTGACAGTGGAAACGCATGGATTGTCATTACAAATAGCAGAGAAATATCATTTCGCAGACATTTACCGTAAACGCAGAAGACTACAATACCGGAACCTGGCCACTGTAGAAACGAGAGGAACTTCGGGGACTATGGAAATATTCCAACAGCCAAACTCTCCTGCAATAGCCTGTATGCTGGCTCAATACGATTACGGACGCTGTAACAAACGGAATAAAAAATATATGAAGATACAGTTGAACACAGAATACAATGGTTCAAGCAATGTTTGAATAAAGTAAGAGCAACTGCCTACAAAAGAATTGTGTTTCCATTCAAGATTGGTTTTGGTCTTGCTGGTGGTGGAAAATTTATTACAAAAAATTAGTTAAAGAGTTTTCGGTGAAATATTACAAGACAGTAAACATGATCGTATCCCGTTTAAAGACTAGATCATAAACATAATATCCTAATCAGAAGTGATTTGCGATGCTTTCGTTGTTGTTTTGATTTTTTTGGGTTGCTGTTTTTAAATATGGACCAACATTATAATTATATAAGTATATGACATGTAAAACAATTATTTTACAATTAAATTATGTGTTCCAGGTATAGCATTGGGTATTTTTTAATTTATTATGCACATAAATAAAGTCTACGTCTTTGTTTGATAATACACATCTATCTTCGGATGCACTGTTTGAAACATACAGATGTACAGAATACGCACCTATAGGTGAAATGTATGTTCCTGTCATATCCATGGCGTTCCAGAGAAGCGTATAAATGTTGTTCAGGAAACATAACAATTAATTATTTTCTACGGTTATAGTCGCCTTTATCAATTAAATTCATGTCTTTTCTCATAACAGTAGTATTATATGGTGCCCAATGACACCTCGTCCGGTGGTTAAATATGGTTAATAATGTGGTTGTGGTTAAAATGTGGTTGTGGTTAAAATGTAGTTGTGGTTAAATGTGGTTGTGGTTACGCGGTTAAATGTGGTTATTATTCAATGGGTTGTGGTTAAAGTGGTTGTAATTAAATAGTTTAATATTATTGTAGCGGTTGAATGTGGTTATTATAAAATGGTGTTGTGGTTAAGTGGTTGTTGTTCAATTGTTTAATATAAATGTAGTAGTGTGGGAGGAATAATATGAAAAAGGTGATATTGTGGTGAATGTAAAACTGTTTTCCACACGTTTACATAGAAACGGAAAATCCGTGTACCTCATATAGCGATACTTAATATTTACACTCGTAGTTGTTAAGTTTATTACAACCACAGTCACTCTTAAATTGTTAAGAGATATATAGAAAGAAATAATTTAGTGTTGATAATTATCACAGAAAATTATGGAAATATCAATATTTTATTGACACCACCAAAGATAATAAATTGATTTTTATTGTATTTCGGTTCTATATAAGGAGTGAACACTCGCAAAATTTCATACATTCTTTACTAATCATTAGCACTCTCTAACGCTGCAGACAAATAAATAGTAAGTTGTCATTTCATGTTTTTTTTCATTTTTTAATGAATGCTATGATGTTATGGGAGATGTAATTAATACAATATTAGATTATTTATTTTAGAAAATGGCCTTCAATCTACCGCAAGAGAACATGATAGCGGACTACATGATAGGAGAGAAGAAACTCTCCGTTTTAGAGTATGGAGATGATATTCTCGTAGAACTGGAAGTGGAAGAATCCCTTAACAAATGTGTTAACATGGATGTAAACTAGAAATATGTCCATAGGACATGAATGCCCCGCCGAGGATATATCAGCAAAGCAACATGAAAATTAGTATGTGTTTAAAATTTGATCAGAATATCCAGAATAGTGATGCAGCTGAATTGCTTGTTTGGAAAATATAGATCAGATCCAGCATCCGAAGCAAGTCTGGTAGTGTCCATCCCTAGATGCATCATCCATGCAAGTTTGGTTCAGGTAGGGCTTATAGATACTTGGGAATGAAAATATAGGTCAGATCCAGCATCCGAAGCAAGTCAGGTATTGTCCATCCCTAGATGCATCATCCATGCAAGTTTAGTTCAGGTAGGACTTATAGTTAGTAAGGAATGAAAATATAGGTCAGATTCAGCATCCAGAGCAAGTTTGGTGGTGTCCATCCCTAGATGCATCAGCCATGCAAGTTTGGTTCAGGTAGGACTTACAGTTAGTTGGGAATAAAAATATAGGTCAGATCCAGCATCCGAAGCAAGTTTGGTGGTGTCCATCCCTGGATGCATCATCCATGCAAGTTTGGTTCAGGTATGACTTATAGTTAGTAAAGAATGAAAATATAGGTCAGATTCAGCATCCAGAGCAAGTTTGGTGGTGTCCATCCCTGGATGCATCATCCATGCAAGTTAGGTTCAGGTAGGGCTTATAGTTACTTGGGAATGAAAATATAAGTCAGATCCAGCATCCGAAGCAAGTCTGGTAGTGTCCATCCCTAGATGCAT
>PRKT01000534.1:260191-318065 GCA_003671525.1 Saccostrea glomerata | reverse complement strand
TTAAAGCTGAACACGTTTCATAAATAGCCACTGTCAGACGGGTATATAAACCGTCCGATTTCGTTACACTCGGTTGCACATTCGAAACTCGTGTCCGACATGTAGTACTCCTTGCGTGGTCTTAGATTTATTGCGTTTTTTCCTTGTTTTTATGTGCATTTTCTGCTTGTATATAATGTATTGACCTGTATTTTTCATGATATCATTGTCCTTTTTTGCAAAAAATACGTTAAATTTGATAATTTCATCTCGACCGAGTTGCACGGCTGTGTATAATGTACGTCTACACTCGTCGGATCTCTACAGCAAAATACATTGAACTGATAAGCTATCTTCTCCTTATATATGGGCTGTGGGGAACGCTTTGGACAACGAGAAATATGGCGGCCTATGTCTATTTATGAAGAGTGTTCAGCTTTAACTTTGACGGAATTTGAGACCCTAATAAAAATACTTCCAGATATCAATGAGGACAATCCTGATCTAGAATCTATAATACCATGTCAATACACGCACAATGAGGAGGCATTGTACGAACAGTGCAAACCATCAGTACCTTTAAAGGAATAATAAAAAAAAGAAAAAAAAGATTAAAAAGACAAAAAAAACTATTTACATTTGAAATATAATCACAACAGTGATTAATAAGAAAGAAATACTTCTAATAAACTACAAAAAAGGATCATTAGAATCATGTTTTAATATATGAATGTTTCCTTTTTTATAAAAATAAAAATACAACAGAGATTAAAAAAAAACTGTTGCAAGAAGTTGTAATTCCACATGAAATACTAACTCATGAACACAGATATTACATTTACTTAAAAAAAATTCTTTTCCTGGTACAACATCATTCTTAATTTTTGAGAAATTTGTTTTGCTTAAAGTTTTCTTTATTTGAAGATGTTTTTTCTTTGACAAGGATGAAAAAAATAATTGCAAGAAATCTTATCTATGGTAGTAAAAAAAAAACACAAAAAAACCAAACAATATGTACATGTGGTTGGTGATAAAAAAAAATAATAAAAAATAAAAAAAAAAAAACACAGAAAACAAAAAAAACCAAACAAACAAAAAAACAATATGAACATGTGCTTCACTATCTGTTGGTAAATAATTTCAATTTTACAAACAAGGAAATGTTCTTATTATCAGACAGCTAAATATTGAAGAAGAAAAAAGAAAATGTTATGAATTTATCAATAGCGTAATGATTTTTTTTTCTTTTAACATGTTTTGAAATAAAATTACAGCAGTAAAAAAAATAGGTACAATAACAAATAGTTGAAATTCCACATAAAATATCAACCCATGAACACAGATATCACATTTATAAAAATATATTATTTACAGGTATAACACCATTCTAAATATTTGTTTTGTTAAAAAAAATTTCTTTCTTAGGTTCTAAAAGTTTTTTATGTACATGTGATTAAACTTTGCGTTGCTGATAATTTCAATTTTACCTGAGAAAAAAAGATTTACAGTACTTCATAATTCACCCTGTTTATGCGATTATCGTGCCCACAGCATCTAAATAAATATTTTTTTTTTAAGTAGTAATTTCAATAATATTTAAGCTCAGTGTTTTCCTTTATTTCAAAGTAAAGGGTTAGAGTTTAATTGAAACTGACATTAGGCCGAGGTTTATGAAAATAATCTCTGTAGACCTTACAACATTTTTTTTTCAAAGTGGTGTTTTTTTTTATTGTTAAGAGAACATTTTATTTTTTGTTTCAAACATACCAGAGTGCAAAATATCTCCATCTAGTACTGGATCTGGTCACAGTATATTCTGTCCCATTCTCAGTTGCACCAGTCGAAGTGGTTGCACTTGTCACAGTTGTCCAATTTTTCCTGATATGGGGTCTCTTACTAGCTTTCTTAGTGGACCAGGACAAAGTAGTTGCGTCCTAATAATATTAAATATATAAAAAAAAATAATATAAACATGAAAAAAATGCACTTGCTTCTTAATAGTAATAATTATAATAATTAAAAAAAATGCAGTCTGACTAAAGTCAGACTGTAAAAAAAATCATGCAGGGATGGGGTGTCAAGAGTTATCTCGCTTTTCTTCGTTCGTTTTTTTTCCTTAGTGTTTTTTTTTTTGTTTTCTTTTTTTAAGTCAAATAGAAAGAGAAAGTTGTACATCTTTTCCTGTTTACGGTGATTGTGATGTTCAGATCTAATACCCAATCTTTAAAGTATGCACAGGATATCTCTGGCGATTTTTCGATTCTTATACTTTGTAAGTTTGGGACCTGTTCTCGACTCAACGTAAACTTCTCAACTCTTCTCAAAACCATTCGTCTTACAGATCTCAGATCGTGTATTCGTGTACCCTCGTTGAACACCTCGCAGCTTACCAATCCATACTGTTGGAAGCATTCATTACCATCAACTGCGTCATGCAAAAAGACCACTGCAAGAAATGTAAACATCCAAACCCAAGCCATTGTTATTGTTTACCCGCGAAAATGAAATTGAGGCTCCTAAAGGGAAAGTACAGGGTGTTTCTAAAAAATTCGCCTTTATAGTAATTATTTTCTAATTTTCTTATATTCAACGATAAAGATACAATAAAATGATGTCGAATTTCTTTTGTGATATAAATAAGTAATAAAACTGATGTAAATATGTTTGTTTTGATTATTATCATTTCTTTTGCGGTATGTTAAGCTGTGTCAATTAGATAGTTTAATAATGCATTGATGCGTTTCTACCAATATACATCTAAACATCAATCATGTTTTATTGATTTATTAATTACTTTATATATTTTTATGCCCCCGCAAACGAAGTTTCGGGGGTATATAGTTTTTGTCGTGTCTGTCTGTCTCTCTGTTTGTCTGTTTGTCCGCAAAAACTTTAACCTTGCCTATAACTTTTGATTAAGTGGAGCTATGACTTTCATATTTCATATGTTTATTCCTTGTGATAATACCTTTCTTTGGGTACCACCAAATTTGACCTTGACCTTGGAGTTTGACCTACTTTTACATGAAAATTTCAAAATTTTACTTTGGACATATCTTTTGAAGAGTAGACACCAGGACATTTATATTTCACATATGTAATGTTTGTTAAAAGACATTTTACTGGACACCAACAACCTTGACCTTTTGACCTTGACCTTGTAGATTTCCGTATTTGTGAAAAAACTTTAACCTTGGCCATAACTTTTGAACAGTAAGGGATAGGGCTTTCATACTTCATATATGTAATCCTTGTGAGAAGACCTTTCATTTGATATGAAGATCCTTGACCCTTTGACCTTTGAGATTGACCCACTTAAAAAAGCAAACCTTGACCATAACTTTTAAAGACTAAAGGCTAGTGCTTTCTAACTTTACATATTTGATCCTTATGACAAGAACTTTCATTTTATAACAAAAACTTTGACCCTTTAACCTTGACCTTGGAGTTTGGCGTACTTTTTAAGAAAAATTTTTAAATTTTACATTGGCAATATCTTTTGAACAGTTGTCACCAGGACATTTATACTCACATATGTAATGTTTGTTAAAAGACCTTTCACTGAACACCAACAACCTTGAACCTTTGACCTTGACCTTGTAGATTTCCGTATTTGTGAAAAAACTTTAACCTTGGCCATAACTTTCGAACGGTAAGGGATAGGGCTTTCATACTTCATATATGTTATCCTTGTGAGAAGACCTTTCATTGGATATGAAGATCCTTGATCCTTTGACCTTGACCTTTGAGATTGACCTACTTAAAAAAAGCAAACCTTGACCATAACTTTTAAAGACTCAGGGCTAGTGCTTTCATACATATTTGATCCTTATGACAAGACCTTTCATTTGATAAGAATAACCTTGACCTTTGAGTTTGACCTACTTTTCAAGAAATTGAACGTTGACCATAACATCTGAACGGTTAGGGCTAGGACTTTCATGCTCTACATAAGTATTTTATGTGGCAAGACCTTTCATTTGATACTAATAACATTGACCTTGACCTTGGAGATTTTTGTACTCACTAAAAAACTTCAATATTAGCTTGATTTCAAATTTCACAATTGTTTTCCAGTGAGAATACCCTACTTATTGTACGAATTAATTAAATTTGCATTAAAGAAAAGCTTAATCTGTGTTATGTTTCCATACGGGGGCATCAGTGTTTTACAAACACATCTTGTTTATATATATTTTATAGATGAATGAATGATTCTTTTACACTTACCAGAAATGATATAAATACGCAGCAGGTATGCAATCTGTATTCCGCTACAGAATTATAGAAAAATCTACGGAAAAGCTGAACATGAATAACAAAGAATATTATTTATTCATAACTATCTTGAACTTGATGGTAAGTAATGGTTTTTTTTTATGCCCCCGTAAACGAAGTTTCGGGGGTATATAGTTTTTGTCGTGTCTGTCTGTCTGTCTGTCTGTCTCTCTGTTTGTCTGTTTGTCCGCAAAAACTTTAACCTTGCCCATAACTTTTGATTTAGTGGAGCTATGACTTTCATATTTCATATGTGTATTCCTTGTGACAAGACCTTTCTTTGGGTACCACCAAATTTGACCTTTTGACCTTGACCTTGGAGTTTGACCCACTTTTACATGAAAATTTTAAAATTTTACTTTGGCCATATCTTTTGAACAGTAGACACCAGGACATTTATACTTCATATATGTAATGTTTGTTAAAAGACCATTCACTGGATACCAACAACCTTGACCCTTTGACCTTGACCTTGTAAATTTTAATACTTGTGAAAAAACTTTAACCTTGGCCATAACTTTTGAACGGTAAGGGATAGGGCTTTCATACTTCATATATGTAATCCTTGTGAGAAGACCCTTCACTGGATATGAAGATCCTTGACCTTTGACCTTGACCTTTGAGCTTGACCTACTTTAAAAAAGCAAATTTTGACCATAACTTTTAAGAGTTAGGGCTAGTGCTTTCATACTTTACATATTTGATCCCTATGACAAGACCTTTCATTTGATAACAATAACTTTGACCTTAACCTTGGAGTTTGACCTACTTTTTAAGAAAATTTTTTAAATTTTACTCTGGCCATATCTTTTGAACAGTAGACACCAGGACTTTTATACTTCACATATGTAATGTTTGTTAAAAGACCATTCACTGGATACCAACAACCTTGACCCTTTGACCTTGACCTTGTAGATTTTCGTACATGTGAAAAACTTTAACCTTGGCCATAACTTTTGAACAGTAAGAGATAGGGCTTTTATACTTCATATTTGTAATCCTTGTGAAAAGATCCTTCATTGGATATGATGATCCTTGACCCTTTGACCTTGACCTCTGAGATTGACCTACTTTAAAAAAGCAAACTTGAATATAACTTTTAAAGAGTTAGGGCTAGGGCTTTCATACTTTACATATTTGATCCTTATGACAAGACCTTTAATTTGATAACAATAACTTTGATGCTTTGACCTTGACCTTCGCGTTTGACACTTTTTTTAAGAAATCAAACGTTAACCATTACTTCTGAACGGTTAGGGCTAGGGCTTTCATGGTCTACATAAGTATTTTATGTGACAAGACCTTTCATTTGATACTAATAACATTGACCTTTTGACTTTGACCTTGGAGATTTTGTACTTATTTAAAACCTATAATATTAGCTTACTTTCAAATTTCACAATTGTTTTCCAGTGAGAATACCTTACTTTTGGTACCAATTAATTAAATTTGCATTTAATAAAAGCTTAATCTTTGCTATGTTGCCATACGGGGGCATCAGTGTTTTACAAACACATCTTGTTTGTATTTAGTTTTTCTTCTTCTTCTCTCTCTTTCCTCTGACTTGTTTTAGTATACTTCTTTTTATATTTCTTTTTCTTTCATGCCCCATCCAAAAAGTTTTTCTTTGTATACTCAAAATGTACGAGTTTTATTTATTCATCTTTGATGCATTATCTTTTTTAATTACTTTTTTTTTATAGAGATTAATGGTATTATCAACCATAACCAGAGTAAACTGTAAATGCAAAAAATAACACGAAAGGAATAAAGAAGATAAGGTATTTTAGTTTCTACGATAGATTTTTTTTTATTATTAATATAATTATTGAATAAATCATCAATTTTTTTTATAATAGGTTACAATGATTAAGTGTTAATAATTATTTCAGCAGACGTTCGAAGATTCGGATGATACGATGGATGATACGAGGTTATATTTATCTCCGATCATGAAGATTATATGTCATTAGATTAATAAAACTAATGTAAATGTTTGAATTGTTATTATTATTTCTTTTGCGGTATGTTAATTAGTGTTAATAAGACAGTTTAATACCGCATTCGTGCGTATCTAAGAATATACATATAAACATCGATCATGTATGAGTTTTATTCATTTTTCTTTGATGCATTATCTTTTTTAAATATTTTTTTATGCCCCCGTAAACGAAGTTTCGGGGGTATATAGTTTTTGTCGTGTCTGTCTGTCTGTCTGTCTGTCTCTCTGTTTGTCTGTTTGTCCGCAAAAACTTTAACCTTGCCCATAACTTTTGATTTAGTGGAGCTATGACTTTCGTATTTCATATGTGTATTTCTTGTGACAAGACCTTTTTTTGGGTACCACCAAATTTGACCTTTTGACCTTGACCTTGGAGTTTGACCCACTTTTACATGAAAATTTTAAAATTTTACTTTGGCCATATCTTTTGATCATTTGACACCAGGACATTTATACTTCACATATGTAATGTTTGTTAAATAACCTTTCACTGGATACAAACAACCTTGACCCTTTGACCTTGACCTTGTAGATTTTCATACTTTTGAAAAAACTTTAACCTTGGCCATAACTTTTGAACAGTAAGGGATAGGGCTTTCATGCTTCATATATGTAATCCTTGTGAAAAGTCCCTTCATTGGATATGAAGATTCTTGACCCTTTGACCTTGACCTTTGAGCTAGACCTACTTTAAAAAAGCAAACCCTGACCATAACTTTTAAAGAGTTAGGGCTAGTGCTTTCATACTTTACATATTTGATACTTATGACAAGACGTTTCATTTGATAACAATAATTTTAACCCTTTGACCTTGACCTTGGAGTTTGACCTACTTTTTAAGAAAATTTTTAAAATTTTATTTTGGCCATATCTTTTGAACAGTAGACACCAGGACTTTTATACTTCACATCTGTAATGGTTGTTAAAAAACCTTTCACTGGATACCAACAACCTTGATCTTTTGACCTTGACCTTGTAGATTTTCGTGCTTGTGAAAAACTTTATTTTTGGCCATAACTTTTAAACAGTAAGAGATAGGGTTTGTATACTTCATATATGTAATCCTTGTGAAAAGTCCCTTCATTGGATATGAAGATCCTTGACCCTTTGACCTTGACCTCTGAGATTGACCAAACAAACTTGATCATAACTTTCAAAGACTTAGGGCTAGTTTCTTTCATACTTTACATATTTGATCCTTATGACAAGACCTTTCATTTGATAACAATAACTTTGATGCTTTGACCTTGACCTTGGAGTTTGATCTACTTTTTAAGAAATTAAACGTTAACCATATCTTTGAACGGTTAGGGCTAGGGCTTTCATGCTCTACATAAGTATTTTATGTTCCAATACCTTTCATTTGATACTAATTACATTGACCTTTTGACCTTGGAGATTTTTGTACTTATTAAAAACCTTTAACATTATCTTACTTTCAAGTTTCACAATTGTTTTCAAGTGAGAATACCCTACTTTTCGTACCAATTAATTAAATTTGCATTTAATAAAAGCTTAATCTTTGCTATGTTGCCATACGGGGGCATCAGTGTTTTACAAACACATCTTGTTTTCCATTAGAGAGAGTTATGGTATTATCTACCGTATCCACAAACTGTAGGTGCAAAAGAGAAAGAGAACGGACTAAAGAAGATAAGTTATTTTAGTTACCACTATAGATTTATTTTTATTAATATAAATTAAAAATTAATGACTTGATCAGTTAAACTGTAGGGCAAAAAATAGACAAGAACATATATAAAAACTGGCAAAGAATACAATTTGTTTACCATAACATTTCAAGTCATGGTTGCTGAAATAATGATTGAAATATTTGAAGGAGAATATGCAGTAGTTGTCATGAATGGAAGACAACATTTCTATAGAATTGTCCAACATATAGGACCACATTTTGAAATTGAAGAAGATGAGGATATGCAAATAGAAACGATTATTTTTGCAAAAAGAAGTTATGTTTTACTACATTTTTTTAAATACTGCTTAAACAAAAATAACTTCAAATTTCAATATAATGTTATTAAACTTTGGTATCTAAAAATGCATTTACGGGATAAAAATTGCTACTTTTGATTAGACCTTTCTCAGAGGTTAAAGAACCTTGAAGCACATTGAGAGGCGTATAATGAAAATTGTTGCATGAAAAGATATAATTTTCAAGCTGTTCTACTGAAAACATATATTGAGAAGTTCTACTAGTGACAAGTAAAAGTATTAACTCTGTAAAATTCTTCATACAAGTGTATGTTTAATATATTTTCTTATTTTACTCTCTTTGCAGGACCACAATGAAAACTAGCTTTATACTAATTGTGTTATCCTGGATAAATAAAGTTTATTATTTTTTTTGTGTTACCTTAGATTAAAAAAAGTTTATCATTATTAATAAATTCAGACTGGCTGATTGTTTTACCCTAACTGTTTGTTTATTTGATACTTCATTAAAAACTTTTATAACTCCCATTGAACGGTGTTGTGTTATATTACGTTCAATTTGGTGCCGTGACCAGAATAGGATTGAAATTCCTGCCTCGACCGAAGGAATGGACCATGTCCTTAAGGGAAGTTCAAGACTAATACAGCTTATAGATTGGACAGTCACAATAATTCCGCAAGATTCCCAATCTTTTCTAGTTAACTTCAATTTTTTTTTATATATTCATTCACCACCTGAAAATGAGATTTTTTGTATGTAGGGCCCGGGACAAAAGAAACAAAATAAAGAGAGCTACTCGAAATTTTATAAGATCTCCTTCAAAACTAATGTAACTTTCAAATTATCTTTCTTTATTTTTTATCTTTTCAGTCACCACCTGTTCATCTTCTCCATTGGGTAATTATTTTATTCATTGATATCATTATATAATGGCTATTTCTCAAAATATCCTTTGTCCTTGGGCCTTGACACTGGGCATTACATTATACGACCTACGGGCCCATATCGCTTAAGATGTATATTGGAAATTTGTATAGTGCAGAGCACCGGAGAAGGATGAAGCACGTAAGGAGAAACTTACAACTTTTGGTTCAATTTACGACAAGGAGACAAGGCTATACCACCGATGGACAAACACTCCCTCCAAATTTAGCCGTTTCTCTCCGGAATATGGTAGATTACATAGAGAATGACTACCACAATGAGATTGCCCAGGAGCAAATAATCTTGATGCTTATAGGGAATAGGTATCGATATTTTAACATGTTCCTCCGCAACTATAAACTGGAGACCTTTGTAAACTTCGGAATATATCCACATTTCAAAGTCAGCGTCCAGTTCTACGCACGTGTTTTTAACATCAACGACGATGACCCGCATTATCTAGCACTTGCAGGTAATGCGGTGACATATCGGGAAATCATTAGCACCCCTGACACCAGGTACCAGGAGGAGAATGGAGGAATAAATGCATACTTCTTCCAAGCCGGCAATCTAGGGAGGCCCATCACCTATTGGTATTCGCTCTATCTAGAGCCCTCTCCAAAATTCGGTGGGCATGACCTATATGAAAGATTTTATGGACGGAAGCGTCTCAACAGGATGAGGGAAAGACGAGGCGGACACCCTGAGCTTTCATTGGATCTGGGACCTTTCTCAGATCCTGTTAAGACTATCCAAGGGAGGAGTGTACCACAATTGACATTATGAAAAATTTTAACATTAAATTATTGATAATTTTTTTAATTTAATGAACTTATATTCTTTATCAGGTAAAGGTTTTTATATTTTTCATCTATTAATTATAGTTTTATTTTGTATAAATATTTGTTTGTGTTTATTATTTGGACGTGTGTAATCAGGGCAGAATAACACCTGAAGGTCCGGTGCAGAATGAGTGATGGATCATTCAGCTAATCATTTACCGCGCTAATGTGAACACTAATGTGAAGGTAGAGAGATAGCCGTACCATCTAGACCATGCTTGGGTCGCATGTCGCTCCTGATGATAAATTATCTACTGCTACTAATGTCCAGTATACTGACTGACCAAGCGAGTGTACCATAGCCCGAGGAAAAGTGAAAGACAACATAGCTCTAAGCTTGGGTTACTACACGACCAGATTAACACTGACGTTAAAGCCTTCCCTGTACTAGTAATATCAGTGACTATATTTGAGACTGTAAATACTGCACACAAGTGTATATTATAATTCGGACTTGCTGTTTGTATGTGAACTGTTTGTTTGTCCGTTACTTGATTAAATAACCTATACAACCCGCATTGAACATTGTTGTGTTATATAACGTTCAATGTGGTGCCATGACCAGGATTTTTTTTATATACATATACATCTATACATCTAAACATCAATCATGTTTTATTGATTTATTAATTACTTAATATATTTTTTATATATATTTTATAGATGAATGAATGATTCTTTTACACGTACCAGAAATGATATAAATACGCAGCAGGTATGCAATCAGTATTCCGCTACAGAATTATCTATAGAAAAATCTACGGAAAAGCTGAACATGAATAACAAAGAATATTATTTGTTCATAACTATCTTGAACTTGATGGTAAGTAATGTTTTTTTTTTATTTAGTTTTTCTTCTTCTTCTCTCTCTCTCTCCTCTGACTTGTTTTAGTATACTTCTTTTTATATTTCTTTTTCTTTCATGCTCCATCAAAAAGTTTTTCTTTGTATACTCAAAATGTATGAGTTTTATTTATTCATCTTTGATGCATTATCTTTTTAATTACTTTTTTTTTTATAGAGATTAATGGTATTATCAACCGTAACCAGCGTAAACTGTAAATGCAAAAAAGAACACGAAAGGAATAAAGAAGATAAGGTATTTTTTTTCTACTATAGATTTTTTTTTAATTTTTGATATAATAATAAAATAAATCATCAAATTGTATTAAAATAGGTTACAATAATTACGTGTTAATAATTATTTCAGCAGACGTTCGAAGATTCGGATGATACTATGGATGATACGAGGGAGGTTCTAATGAAAATGTTTGAATTGTTATTACTTCTTTTGCGGTATTAATTAGTGTTAATAAGACAGTGTAATACTGCATCGGTGCGTATCTAAGAATATACATAAAAACATCGATCATGTACGAGTTTTATTTATTTTTCTTTGATGCATTATCTTTTTTTAATTACCTTTTTTCTATTATAGAGAGTTATGGTATTACCTACCGTATCCACAAACTGTAGGTGTAAAAGAGAAAGGAAACGGAATGAAGAAGATAAGATATTTTAGTTTCTACAATTAATTTTTTTATTATTAATATAAATTAAAAATTAATGACTTGATCAATTAAACCGGACAAAAAATAGACAAGAACATATATAAAAACTGGCAAATACAGATTGTTCACCATAACATTTCAAGTCATGGTTGCTGAAATAATGATTGAAATATTTGAAGGAGAATATGCAGTAGTTGTCATGAACGGAAGACAACATTTCTATAGAATTGTACATAATATAGGACCACATGTTGTAATTGAAGAAGATGAGGATGTGGAAATTTTATAAGATGTCATTCAAAATTAATGTAACTTTCAAATTATCTTTATTTTATTTTTTATTTTTTCAGTCATCACTTGTTCATCTTCTCAATTGGGTAATTACTTTATTCATTGATATCATTATATAATGGCTATTTCTCAAAATACCCTTTGTCCTTGGGCCTTGACACTGGGCACTACCTTATACGACCTACCGGCCCATATCCAGGCAACAATGTTTAAGTTGCAAATTGGAAATTTGTATAGGGCCGAGCACAAGAGAAGGATGAAGCACGTAAGGAGAAACTTACAACTTTTGGTTCAATTTACGGCAAGGAGACAAGGCTATGCCACCGATGGACCAACACTCCATCCAAATTTAGCCGTTTCTCTCCGGAATATGGTAGACTACATAGAAAATGACTACCACTACGAGCTTACCCAGGAGCAGATAATCTGGAGGCTTAAAGGGAAGAGGTATCGATACTTTAACATGTTCCTCCGCCACTTTAAACTGGAGACATTTGTCAACTTCGGAATATCCCCACATTTTAAGGTCAGCGTCCAGTTTTACACACATGTATTTAACATCCATGACGATGACCTTCACTATCTAGCACTCGCAGGAAATGTGGTGACCTATCAAGAAATTATCAACAACCCTGACACCAGGTACCACGAAGAGAAAGGGGGTATAAATGCTTATTTCTTCTTAGCTGACAATCCAGGGAAGCCAATCACTTATTGGTATTCGCTCTATCTAGATCCCTCTCCAAAATTCAGTGGGCATAACCTGACCGAATGGTTCTTGGGACGGAAACGTCTTGACAAGATGAGGGAAAGACGAGGCAGATACACTGAGCTTTCGTTAGATCTGGGACGTTTCTCAGATCCTGTTAAGACTATTCAAGGGAGGAGTGTAACACAATTGACGTTATGAAAACTTTTAACATTAAATTATTGCATAATTTAATAACTTAATGAACTTATATTCTTGATCAGGCGAAGGTTCTTACATTGTCTTCTATTTATTTAAGTTTTATTATGTATAAATATCTGTTTGCGTTTATAATTAGAACGTTTGTAAACAGGGCAGAATACCCCCTGTACGTCCGGTGCTGAATGAGTGATGGATCATTCCGCTTGTCATTTACCGCGCTAATGTGAACACTAATGTGAACGTAGAGTGATAGCCGTACCATCTGGACCACGCTTCGGTCACACTTCGCTCCTGATGATGAATTATCTACTGCTACTAATGTCCAGTATACTGACTGACCAAGCGAGTTTACCATAGCCCGAGGAAAGGTAAAAGACAACATAGCTCTAAGTTTGGGCTACTATACGACCAGATTAACACTGACGTTAAAGCCTTCCCTGTACTAGTAATATCAGTGACTATATTAGAGACTGTAAATACTGCACACAAGTATATATTACAATTCGGACTTGCTGTTTGTATCTGAACTGTTTGTTTGTCCGTTACTTGATTAAAAAACTTATATAACCCGCATTGAACGTTGTTGTGTTATATTTTGTATTTATTTCTTCTTACTGTACCCTTTCTCCTCTGACTTGTTTACGTAAACCTCTTTTTATATTTCTTTTTCTTTCATGCTCCATACAAAAAAAACATTAGTATACTCAAAATGTATGAGTTTTATTTATTTTTCTTTTATGCATTATCTTTTTTTTAATTACTTTTTTTTCCATTATAGAGAGATAGGTGTAAAAGAGAAAGGGATCGAAATGAAGAATCCGATCAGGTATTTCAGTTTCAACTATAGGTTTTCTTTTATTTTTAATAATATAATAATTGAATAAATCATCACATTTTATTAAAATAGGTTTCAATAATTTATTTTAAATAATTTTTTAGAAGACGTTCGAAGATCTAGAAGACACAAGAGAGGTCATTTTTATGTCTAACCACGAAGAAGATCCTACTTGTGTATCGCTAGACTAATAAAACTAATGTTAAGGGACTCCGACCCTCAGCTAGGAAGGACAACTAATGTTAAGAGGATAAGATGAAATTGAGTGAGCCTATCTAGAGCCATCCACAAAATTCGGTTGGCATGACCTGTACGAAAGGTTCTTCGGACGGAAACGTCTTGACAAGATGAGATAAAGACGAGGCAGGTACACTGAGCTTTCGTTAGATCTGGGACGTTTCTCAGATCCTGTTAAGACTATTCAATCTCTGATTTATTACCCAATGTAGAAAGAACTGTTATTTCGGTGTCATCCAAAAAAATCATTTGTATACTCAAAATGTATGAGTTTTATTTATTTTTCTTTGATTCATTATCTTTTTTAATTTCTTTTTTCTGCTATAGAGAGTTATGGCATTATCGAGTATGTCAACGAATTGTAGGTGTAGAAGAGAAAGGGATCGCGATGAAGAATCTAAGCAGCTAAGAACTACGTATAAAACTACAATATTTCACATGTTCTTTTCTTTATATAATATTTAAGCTTGCCTTGTTTTGAACATATTTTATTGTATAAACAAAAGGATTGGAAACAAGTTCTTTCAACTTACGAGTTCCTCTCCTTAAATATAACTATATGTCATGCAATTAAAATACATGTAGTACATTGAGATATATATATATACAAAAGAGATACAAGTGAGATAAGCTTGCCTTAATTTTTGAGAAGTCAACAGACACTATTGATAATATTGAAATCAAACATGAAAATTATTAATAAATTAGGTGACATTCGCCCTGTCTTCTTTTAATGGTTATTAAAAATTTCACGATCGTTTGATTCAATTGTGTAAGGGTATTCAGAAACTGGTTCAAAAACGATAATAATTGACTGAAACCAAAGAGAGATGTTGTCTTAATGATGACAGAGGTTTATTCTATAATAAAATACTGCCGCACATCAACTATATTGTCCAAATTAAGAAACCATTTTCAATTATAAAGATCGCCTTTACAAGGAAAATGCATTTTTTCTGTTCAAAAAAAAAAAAAAGAATTGTTAGGCCCCTTATATCAAGAATTACACAATTAAATTGTAGCAACTGCAAGTACATGAAGAAAAAAAAATCCAGAATAAGAATCAGCCATATTTTTATTCATTTTCCCAGTGTGGTTTAAATGGTAAATATAACATTTTCTTTCTCAATTACCGACGAGATTAACGCTTTTTGGTATCAGACAAGGCTACATGTACCTTTGTTTTTATGAAATTGACATATAACAAATTCCTTTAGAGGAAAATATACTACGGCACAGTACATTCCATTAAATTATAACTTACATATCTTGTTTCGACTTAATTCATAATAGTCAGTTATGTAAAGGAAACCACACCCTTGATAAACCGTACCTCTTTCATCCCAAAACTAAAGACCATATTAGACCCATTATTAACGACCCTTTTAAACATTCTGTACAACATAGCAGACTGTTTTCAATGGCACCAGTGAAAAAAAAAATTAAGTCTTGTACTCTCCCAGCCCAGATGCAAAAATAATCCCACCCAACCCATGGTAGATTTACAGATAATCCCACCCAACCCATGGTAGATTTACAAATACGCTCAACACCCCCATGTGTACCGTCCTTGTGGACAGAGACACTAAAATGATTCGCATATTATCGAACCAAAGACAATATAGACCAAATCACGTGACTTGCAGTTCACTGAACTGAAGTCTATATCGACCAATTCAACTGTCATGTCTGCCCTCCGGCTGGGTAGTGTTAAACACGGACAATTAACACGGACAATAGCCCGAAAACAAAAATCTCCATAAATATCAGGTTTATAAAATAATTAATTACCTATCAGATCACTGTTATAACCCTGTCAATATCCTTGACACTGCTCATATTTTTATTCAGTTTACAATGAATCTTATATATCGTATTGTAATAACCACAATGCCGATTCTCTAAACTTGTTTTTTGTTAAATACAGATTTGCTTTTATATGTAAAAGATAGCTCTCTCAGGAAATTTTCCAATATAATTTTAAGAGGTTTCTTGATCTTACTTATTATATATTTTTAAGTTTATCTACTGGAATTAGTGTACCCAACTTTTAATCTACTTAACAACATAGTTTACTGATAAAAAGCAGTCGTAATGCAAGATTTCTGGTAACCTTTTTCCCCATTGTTGTAAACGCCGATTTGAGCGTAAAACATTTCTTATTTGTAATGTCATACCATAACACATCACTTAACTAGCTGGACACTTTTTTTCACCAGGACAAAAGAAACTGACGATGCGTATTTAAAACACTTTCTATATCCCCAAGACATATCTATTTAATTTTTTGTTAATTGAAAAATACAGCGTATAACAAGATTTCTGGTAACCTTTTTGTCCACACCACTCAACCCCACCTTTCATTCCCAAGACATTTTTACTTACTGTACAGTGCTAAAAACATTATATAAACAGAATATTTTACTGACAACAATTGTAGCATTTTTCAATTTTCTAACATCCCTAGCCTAATACAGCAAAACATACTGTAACAGGTCTGGTACAATCACTAGATTTAGCTACGTAGCTTGATTTACCTACATAGCTTTATTTACCTACCTGAGGTAGCTTTATTTAGCTACCAAATTGATCTATTTCAATTAAAAAGCATTTTTCTCAGGGTGTGCAGACAGCATCGTTTTGATGCAGTGATCATTTTCAACTTTGAACTCATCTGAAAACAAATCATGAAAAAATTCCTCTTGGAAAAATGTCTTTTTCTGCGCAATTGCAATCAAAGTTCTGGAAGTTTTGGGGCTATGTATGACAGTTAGAATAGTTACTCCTTGAATGAAATGACAAAGAAGTCAAGTTCCGGTTAACATGATAATAGGTCGGTAATTATTCAACACAATGCGAAGTAATCATACTCAGTCATGCCTCACCGACCCTCACCGTATGGTCAGATAACCAAACAATGGAATAACATGTTTTGCTCTAAATTGTCCAAACGCAGCAATGTATAAACTATCTCTACTTTGAATTGTTTTCTAAAGCCATCCTATTTTAAATATCACTAGTCATTTAATTGCGACTTTTTGTCTATTTTTAATAAAAAGAAAACTTTTGAAAATTTACCTTGAAATAGCTAAATAAAGCTACCTGAGGTAGGTAGATAAAGCTACGTAGGTAATTCTACCTACGTAGCTAAATCTAGTGATTGTACTGGACCTGTGTAATTTACAATCAACAATTGTACCGTATTTCATTTTTCTACATACCCAACACAATACCTCAAAACGGACTGTGTTTTACTGACAATATTCTAGCATATTCTACCATATTCCATCCCCAACCCAATTAAAAACTTGGACCCAACCCTCTTCAGATTAAAAGTATGTTTCTAATCTGAAGTGAACCGCCCGTTACAGGGGACAGATACACTGGGATGATAGGATTATTATAAATTTCTAGACAGACCAATCCGCCTGTCATAATTTAACCTTGGGCTACTGTAGTACATTGACAATGTCCTGTAGGTATATTAATTAATTAAAATATTATTCTTAATAACTATTGATAGCTGGTTCTTCGTCCTATTCAAGGAACCGTTTTCATGTTTTTATAGGACTGTTAACATGTAAAGTGAATTCTGATCGTAGAGTAAGGCTTTGTTCTTTTCCATTAAAAAAAGTTATATTCTTAGTTTAATTTTTTTTCATTTGCATTAGGGTATTAGATTTTGTGTATGCAAGTGTCTGCAAGCGTTTTGATACTTAACACCATATAACAGACTGAAAAGCAATATGAGCTGCATTTTCGAAAAAAAAAAAATATGTGCTCCTATGATGTGCTAGGATTAATTATGTAATTTTAACCCTGATGATTAATAAACCAAAATAAAAGACCAAATACTTTCATATGAAATATTTATGTGCAACCAAATACATGGTAATATATATGAACTCAATAATGTACATGACGACAATAATTCTATTTTGCTTCAATTAAAGCTAATAATTTTTTATCGCAAATTCAAACAACAAATGTACTATATATATATAAATCTTTATTTACGTCATTGAAAAAGTTGATTATAAATAAAATTTGCTAAACACTTTTTTCATGTCAAATTTGCAGCTCATATTGCCTTAAAATAGCTCTGACCGAGTTCTGAAATATTGTGGGGGAACTTTTAAGTTCCGCTGCCTTTACGTAATAACTGTCTACAATATGTCATATTAAGTAAATTTTAAATTCCTTACATCTCACATTTTAAACCCACTTTATTCAAATTGTTAAAAAAAACTTTGTTCAAAAGAAAAAACATCTTCACAGTAATTGATTGATTATTTTAATACCAGTGCTTAATACGGAATTTTGACGGTTTTACATGTATGTTTTTTTTCAAATTAAGGGGTTAAACGACATTTTCCATTGAAATCGAGCTTTACAGTTATCCATGTTTTGGATTCGAATAAATGTTCCTTAAATCTTTTGTCTTGCGCACAAAAATCACATATGTATATTAATAATCTTTATTACATATTACACTCAAAAGGGTCAAGCAATATATACACATTTCATCAAATACTAAAAGAAATCTTTTGTATGATTTTGCGAAAAGTTTTACTATATTCATTTCCCATTAATTTCCATTTCCAAGTGAAGTCTTTTTGTTTTTTAAAAACGAGGGTTGTCCAAAAAGTTCATGGACAATTACGTTTTATTATACATAAGGGTATTCGATTTTGTGATTGCAAGTGTCTGCGTGCGTGTTGATACCTAACACCATATGACAGACTTAAAAGCAATATGAGCTGCATTTTTGAAAAACAAATATTTTGCTCCTAAAATTTGTTATGACTAATTATGCAATTTTTACCCTGATGATTAATAAAACCAAAATAAAAATTCAAATACTTTCATATGAAATATTTATGTGCAACCGAATATGAAATATTTATGTGCAACCGAATTTATAGCAATATATACAAGAGGCCCAGGGGCACTGGGCTTGAATTTACTCCCCTCTCTCCCCTCCCCCCTCCAGGCGGTCATCATTTGGACAAACTAGAATCTACACTACCTGAGGATGATTCCATATAAATATCACTAATCATATTAAGCTTTGAAGTACTTGAAAAGAAGATTTTAAAAGGTTTCCTTATATTTCCTTATGTTAAACTTGGGTTGGCTGTTTTGGCCCCATCCTATCCCTGGGGGTCATGATTTGAACAAACTTGAATCTGCACTACCTGAGGATGATTCCACATGAGTTTCATTTTTCCTGGCTCTGTGGTTCTTGAGAAGAAAATTTTTAAAGATTTTTCCTATATATTCCTATGTAAAACTTGGGTTGGCCATTTTGGCCCCACCCTTGCCCCCGGGGTCATGATTTGAACAAACATGAATCTAAACTACCTGAGGATAATTCCACATGAGTTTCATTTTTCCTGGCCCAGAGGTTCTGGAGAAGAAGATTTTTTAAAAATTTTCCTATATATTTCTATGTAAAACTTGGGTCGGCCATTTTGGCCCCACCCTACCCCGGGGGGTAATGATTTGAACAAACTTGAATCTACACTACCTGAGGATGATTCCACATGATTTTCATCTTTCCTGGCCCAGAGGTTCTGGAGAAGAAGATTTTTAAAGATTTTTCCTCTATATTCCTATGTAAATTTTGAGTTGGCCATTTTGCCCCGGGGGTCATGATTTAAACAAACTTGAATCTGCACTACCTGAGGATGATTCCACATGAGTTTCATCTTTCCTAGCCCAGTGGTTCTGGAGAAGAAGATTTTTAAAGATTTTTCCTATATATTCCTATGTAAAACTATTGTCGGCCATTTTAGCCCCACCCTTGCCCAAGGGTCATGATTTGAACAAACTTGAATCTACACTACCTGAGGATGCTTCCACATGAGGTTCATCTTTTCTGGCTCAGTGGTTCTGGAGAAGAAGATTTTTAAAGATTTTTCCTATATATTCCTACATGTATGTAAAACTTGGGTCGGCCATTTTGGCCCCACCCTTGCCCCGGGGGTCATGATTTGAACAAACTTGAATCTACACTACCTGAGGATGCTTCCACATGATTTTCATTTTTCCTGGCCCAGCGGTTCTGGAGAAGAAAATTTTTAAAAAATGCCATTAATTTTTTTTTTTACAAATTTATGATTATCTCCCCTTGGAAAAGGGCGTTGCCCTTCATTTGAATAAACTTGAATCCCCTTCACCCAAGGATGCTTTGTGCCAAGTTTGGTTGAAATTGGTCCAATGGTTCTTGAGAAGAAGTCGAAAATGTGAAAAGTTTACGGACAGACAGACAGACGGACGCCGGACAAAGTGTGATCAGAAAAGCTCACTTGAGCCTTCGGCTCAGGTGAGCTAAAAAACTCAATAATGTACAATACTTTTATTTTGCTTCAATTAAAACAAATGAAAGTTTTTTTTCATCGCAAAAACAAATAGCAGATGAACTATATATAAATCTTCTATTTTTCCGTCATTGAAATAGTTGATTATAATTTGATATAAAATTTTCTTCATGACAAAATTGCAGCTCAAATTGCTTTAAAATAGCTCCGACCGAGTTCTGAAATATTGTGGGGGAAATTTTTAGTTCAGCCGTCTTTACCTAATAACTGTCTACGATACATTTATGTATGTTATTTTAAGTTTATCTTCAATTCTTTTCATCTCACATTTTAAAACCACTAAATTCAAATTGTTCAACTCGACATTTATATATCGACGACGTATTGTCTATAAGTAATGATAATTTCCATTCCTTCGTCGACACGATATATCCTGGTGAGCTTGAGATAAAAGATACCACACAGTCCGACACTTCTGCTTCATACTTGGATATTTTACTTGAAAAAGACACTTATGGTAATCTAACAACCAAGCTATATGATAAACGTGATGACTTTAACTTTTGAATTGTCAACTTCCCTTACCAATGCAGCAATATACCTTCATCACCTGCATACGGAGTATTTATATCTCGGTTGATTCGATACGCAAGAGCATGCTCTACGTATGAACAATTTCTGAAACGAGGTAAATTATTAACAAGGAAATTGATGAAACAATATCAACAGTCTCGTTTAAAGTAATTATTTCGTAAATTCTATGGTCGATACAATGACCTTGTCAGCAAATACAATTTATCATTCAACAAGAGGCCCACGGGCCTTATAGGTCACCTGAGTATCATGTGACAACGTTCCAGAGATTGTATTTGGTTCATGTTTTAATCCAAAGCCATGAAATTCACAAATTTTGAAAGAGGCGCCATTGCTTATCAAAGGGCAGATTTCAAAGCATTAATTTATTTTACTCAAAGTACCCCCTGGTACCCCTGACCCAGCGGCCCTGAAATTATCTATTTTGAAAGAGGCCCCTTTCTTCATTATAAGGCCAGCATTTTTTTATGTTTAGGTTAAGTTATGAAATGAGAACAAAAAAGTCCCAAAGGATAAGGAAATTTAAAAAAAATTGATAAATCAATTATTAACATTTGTACATTCTTTTTTATGCTATTCTAATAGGCTCCTTACCACTGGACAAATACTTACAAATAGGAAAGTAGAACAATTAATTGCTTATTTCATCATCATTATATGCAAGTTTGGGCCAGTTATATAAATTTTGTGATGTTGGTCAAAATATATTTTAAATAATCAATTCTTTAAAAGTCATTAAATATATATCTTCATTTTTTAAATATGTGTTAGGTAAATGTATAGACATTGTTCTAAAATTTACTTGTTGCCTAAAATTATAATTCCTATCATAAAACAGACAGGGAGTATTGGGGAGTAGGGTGAACATTAAGTTAAGTGTAAAATAATTTTTCTGGCTTATACAAATGAAACTACATGCCTGTATATATTCTTGCCTTTTAATAGTTGAATTTTTTTTATTTCTGCGGGTAATTATTTATTTCTTCCTCAAATGGACTTAACTTCTCCCATAGTTTTATTCATTACATCTGATGCATAAGCAACCCTTTTATGAAGAATGATACTTAGACTTAAGCTATAACAAAGACATAAACAATGTCGCTGGCAATATGCAATAGCTACCACAGGTAGTTTAAAACCTGGGGGACGAAAATAATTAACAGACAGATACTTTTGAAACGAATACATAATTATCTCACCAGCATGTCATTGCGCAACAAAGTCGTCAGCATTTTATTTGTCCTTTGAACGGGTGAAACCTTTTGAATGGCACTCCTATCGATGAATTTTACACTAAACCAAGCCATCTTCCTAGATCTAGCTTTTTTTACCCGCCGTTTCATCTAAAACCGGAAGTGCGAGTTCGCAAATTTGAAATCCCGATCCCGACTCAAATTTGACATCAGATAGAAAAAAAAATGTTTTATTTTTTTCTGAAAATTAAACCTTGAACGAAGGGTTTGTAAAACTGAAAATAAAATAAATCATGACCTTAAATATGTAATTTGATCATTAGTATATTAACCAAGAGCAAAGGATAAGATGTTCAAAGAATACATAACATGCATTTCACTATATAATCATTATAGAGCCCCACCCTAAAACAAGAACCCCTGACCCTAGGGGCATAAAATTCACAATTTTGGTAGAGGCACTCTTGCACATAATAACTGTACTTAGTTAGTTTATTTAATACCCTGGAGCAGAGAAGAAGATTTTCAAAGAAGTCCTATATTTTCACTAAATAATCAATAGAGCCCCGCCCTAAAACCAGAACCCCTGACCCCAGGGCCATAAATTTCACAATTTTGGTAGAGGCACTCTTGCTCATCATAACTATGCACGTAGTTGGTTTCTTTAATACGTAGGAGCAGAGAAGAAGATTTTCAAAGAAATATTGCATTTTCACTACCTACTTATTTAGCCCCGCCCTAGCACTAGAACCCCTGACCCCAGGGCCATGAATTTCACAATTTAGGTAGAAGACTCATTTCTGATTACAATCATGCAAACAGTTTGACTGCTTGGTGTCCAGGAGTAAAGAAGAAGATTTTTAAAGATTGCATTAATTTTCGTGGTTTTGGCCCCACCCCTCAGGCCCCAGGGGGGCAGGGATCATGAAATTCACTATTTTTGTTCCCCTTCACCCATAGATGCTTTGTGCCAAATTTGGTTTAAATTGGTTCCGTGGTTGCAGAGAAGAAGCTGAAAGTGTTCAAATGTTAACGCACGACGGACGACGACGGACGAAAACAGATAGCAATAGGTCACCTGAGTTTACTCAGGTGACCTAATAAAATGCTGAATGACGTTTTTCATACCTATTGTTAGTACACTGAATTGTCCACGGATTTTTTTCGTTATTTCCTGATTATGACAACGAGCACACTGCGGGTGTGACCGGTCGGCAGGGAATGCTCACTCCTCCATGGCACCTGATCCCACCTCTGATGTTTTGGAGGTCTGTGTTTGCTCTGTATTGTATATTGTATATTTGTTTAATGGACGTTGAGATTGAATACTGTTGCTTATTTCCATATCCTTGTGACGTAGTTTATATTGGGTTTCAGCCACCCCCATTTTTTTGTATAATCTATCAGTTTATATATATCATATTGTTATAGATTTATGATCAAAGAGAGGTAACTCTTGGATTTGTGTAAATCCGGAATGTGGGGTATATTTTGGGTTCGACTTTATAACTACTGAAACCCGCCAAATAAACATAACGTGCTTCACCTCTCCTTGTTTCACTTCCGTGAAGTGTATTTCAATAAAACAGCAGTGTTTAAAATGCGAAAACACCGTACAACGTGCAGCTTTGGTGCACGATCTTAAAACACAACAGCAGCTCAAATAACGATATAACAAACTGATTTATTTTTGGAAATCTCATAAAACAAAACGAAAGTAAATTAATATTTAGGAATGATATTAATAAAGTTCACGAAATGCATAACGTGTTACATCTTCCTTCCTTTGAGTTTATAGAAACTCTGTTATAGTTAAAATGTGCGAGACAATGAACTACAAATGCAAAGTAATCTCACAAAAACATAATATTGAGCTTCTTGCTCAAGGGTGAGTAAGTCAAGGGATTATTGTGCCCTTAAAACACGGCTTACTCATGACTAGCAAATAAAACTAAACTGACGTCTAATTCACATAGTCCTTGAATCGAGATGGTTCCTTGACGACTCGACCTGAACGTGTGGTAAGTGGAGGTGCAGTATCACTCTCGGGTGCACTGGTAGGTTTGGAGGTTGGATTCACAGAAGTTTGTCCAGTTAAGGTGTCCTTGATAGGTTGTTCCTGGACGGGTTTGCCGTCAATGTCCTCATATATGTGAGTGTCTGTGTCAACGTGTTGACTTGGACGGAGGTCACGACGATTTCTACGGTATGTCTGTCCATTAGATTCAATTTCATACGATCTGTTTCCTAGCGAATGTTTCACAGTTCCTTTTCTCCACTCGTCAGTCTGTCCTAATGTTTCTGGTGGCGCTATACGCACCTTTTCTCCAATATCCAGTGGTCGTAAATCTCTTGCTCCTCGATTATAGTACAAAGCTTGTCTTCGCTTCAGAGAGGTTAATTGCTTCTCCTGAGATTTCAACGGATAAACTTCCGGAACTAGGAGGGTCTCCTTTGTAGGCAAGAGTGTCTTCGTGCGTCGACTCATCAAACGCTGAGCTGGGCTGGTATCCATTCCTTGGGTAGGTGTGTTACGAAAATCTAGCAGAGAGAGATAAGGATCTGACTGAGATTTCAAGGCTCGTTTCAGCAATCTTTTGGCCATTTTGACAGCTTGCTCAGCTTTTCCATTACTTTGGGGGTACTTCGGTGAGCTAGTCACATGACTGAATTCCCATTCCTTGGCGAACTGTTGGAACTCAGTAGAGGCAAACTGGGGCCCATTGTCAGATACAAGGGTGTCTGGAATTCAATAGCGTGCAAACAATGCCTTCAGTTTCTGAATTACAGTCTTCGACTTAGTATTGCGAAGATAGTCAACCTCCCAAAAGTTAGAGAAATAATCAACGGTCACAAGGTACTCCTTCGAATTGTAGCTAAATAGGTCACTAGCTACTTTGGCCCATGGACGTGTTGGTACATCATGACTTACGAGGGTCTCTTTCCTCTGTTTGTCATCAAAAGCTCGACAGGTATCACACTTAGTCACAAAGTCTTTCACATCTTTGGTCATACCAAGCCAGAACAAATTTTCACGAGCTCTCCTGAGACTTCCTTCAACTCCAATATGAGATGAGTGAATACGGCGCAACATGTCCATTTTCATTGACTCTGGGATAAGAATGCGCTCTCCTTTAAATACAATGCCGTCTTGTACTGTCAACTCGTCACGAATGTTGAAGTATGGCTGTAGGGGAGCTGAAACACACGCAGAGATTTCTGGCCATCCTGAGAGAATAACTTTGGTCAGCTCTACTAGTGTTTTGTCTTCCTGAGTTTCCTGTCTCAGTTCCTGAAGTCTGTCTTTGATCACAGGGAGAAATCGTGCCAGATGTATTGTTTCCTCTTCAAGTGTGCCAGTCTGGTCGTTGTTTCTTAGGTATGCCCTGCTCAAAGTGTCTGCTAGGTACATTTCTTTCCCAGGATGATATGCCAAGTGTATAGTGTACTTTTGCAAGCGCAATAGCATCCTCTGAAGTCGTTTAGGTGCAATGTGAAGTGGTTTTCTAAGGATGATCTCCAAGGGCTTGTGGTCACTCTGAACAGTCACGTCACGTCCATATGTGTATTGGTGGAATTTTTCAAGTCCAAATACCACTGCCAATAACTCTTTTTCGATCTGTGCATACCGAGTCTCTGTGTCAGTCAATGCACGACTTGCAAAAGCAACAGGCTTTCCTTCCTGTAAGATTGTGGCTCCCAGTCCAGTTTCTGAGGCATCACACTGAAGAGTTAAGCTTTTGTTAGGATCAAAGTAACTAAGCACCGGTTCAGAAATGACTAGCTGTTTTATGTCTGACACAGCCTTGTCATGGACCTCATGCCAGCTCCATTCAGCGTCTTTGAGCGTAAGTTTCCTAAGTGGCTCACACAAATCACTTAGGGATGGCAAGAATTTGCTAAGATAGTTCACAAATCCAAGAAATCTCCTTACACCAGCAACATCCTCAGGATTCGGCATCTCTTTAACTGCTTTCACCTTTTCGGGGTCAGGTTTCAGACCTTCTGATGTAACAAGGTGTCCAATGAATCGCACTTCCTTCTGTCGTAATCGAAGTTTGTCTTTGTTTAGAACGAGTCCACGTTCTCGACACCGGTTCATCAAAGCTCGTAATTTTAGGTCGTGGTCAACAATAGCTTCTTCCTCTGTTTCTCCTTCCCCATACACAAGGATGTCGTCTGCTACACTATGTATACCCGTCAATCCCTCAACAGCTTGGTCTTGTCTCCTCTGGTATTCTTCAGGGGCTGTAGACAGGCCAAAGGGCATTCTCAGCCAGCGATAGCGTCCGAAGGGCGTATTGAATGTAGTTAACAGTGAACTTTCATGATCCATCTGGACATGCCAGAACCCATTCTTGGCATCAAGGATACTGAAAACTTTGGCCTTGGTTAACTGTGGAAGAACTTCCTCAATAGTAGGTAGCGGATAATAACTACGCTTCAGAGCTTTATTTAAGTCTTTTGGGTCAATACATATCCGCAGTTTATTCGGCTTGACAACCATGAGGCAACTAGAAACCCATGGTGTAGGTTCACTCACTTGAGCGATAATGTTCAGATTCTCTAGACGATCAAGTTCATCTTTCAGCTGTGCTTTGAGAGCTAGAGGAACTCTCCGTGGAGGGTGTACAACTGGAGGAATGGACTTGTCAACAACAAGATGATAGTCTCCTTCCAAACGTCCAATGCCTTCAAACACATCCTTGTACTCGGTGAGCAACTGCTCTTTGGTGATAGGTGAATAGTTGGAAATGGCTAGTATGTTCTCACTATTCCATTGTAGTAGTTCCATATCCTAAAGTGTATCATTACCTAGTAGAGGCGTACAGTTGTCTTTGATGATAACGAAATCAGCTTCCTGAGTGATCTGGTTTCTGGGGTTGGTCACTGATAGCGCAAGTTTTCCAAGGGGCTTAATCGTTGTGCCATTGTACATGCGAAGCTTATAGTTGGTTGGGCGCAGAGGAGGAACATGATGCAAATGGTTTATAGGTAGAATGTTACAAGTAGCTCCTGTGTCAAGCTGAAATCTGACTTTCTGTCCTTGGATTAGCATGGTTGCCTGTGCTATTTTGGAGTTCAAAGAGTTCACAGATGCGACTTCGTCTAAGTTAGTGACAGAGTTCGACTGGTAATAATCATCTGAGTCGGAGCTTTCGCCAAAGTCTACTGCATGAACTTTCTTCTTCGTGATCTTTGTGGGCCCATGTTTAGTGTATGATGAGCACTTATTTTCGAAATGGTTGAGTTTATGGCACTTTCTGCAAGTTTGTCCGTATGCGGGGCATTTTTCTTTCTTTAGTTCATGATACTTGCCACAGAATTTGCACTGTTTATGTTTTTGTTTCTCACTAGTCTGTTTTTTGTTGTTGTCAGGTTTACGGGTACTCTGTTTGTTTATTTTATTAATAGCTGGAGTGAGAGCGCTACTTCCGTCTAGCACACTGATGCCCTGTTTTGTGATTTCCGCAGCCCTACACATGTCTACACATTTGTCTAAACTGAGATCGGGTGTTCTTAAAAGTCTCTCCCTAAGATTGGTGTCTACTATACCACATACAATTCTGTCCCTTATGAGAGAGTCTGCAACTTGACCAAAATTGCAAGTAGATGCTAATGTTTTCAACTCGGTGATATAAGTTTCGATTGTCTCACCTGCCTCCTGTTTGCGAGTGTTGAATCTGAATCTTTCGACAGTTTCATTTTTCTTTGGACGGCAGTACTTGTCGAATGCCTCCAGCGCCATTTTTAGAGTTCTATCCTTCTCCTCTTTCTCGAATTTCAGAGTGTTGTAGATTTCTCGACCATCGCTCCCTATCAGGTACTTGAATAACTGCAGCTTAGATGCTTCTTCATCTTTCACAGTCAGAGAAACGTAGAGACTGAACTCCTCTTTCCATTTACGCCAATCTTCAGCGAGATTCTTGCTGTTGAATTTTATTTTCCCTGGCGGCGCAAGTCTTTCAGCGAACGCCATTTTGTAGAAAGCACGTGGTAAACACAGGTCACAGATAGAAAGTTAATTTCCGGATCAAAAGCAGTATAATTACCACAGGAGCACTTCTGACACCATGTTTCACTTCCTTGAAGTGTATTTCAATAAAACAGCAGTGTTTAAAATGCGAAAACACCGTACAACGTGCAGCTTTGGTGCACGATCTTAAAACACAACAGCAGCTCAAATAACGATATAACAAACTGATTTATTTTTGGAAATCTCATAAAACAAAACGAAAGTAAATTAATATTTAGGAATGATATTAATAAAGTTCACGAAATGCATAACGTGTTACACTCCTGTTCTTTTTAGGTAAGAACTCAAATTAATACATGTTAACATGTTTGTAACTGTTTTCTTTATAAATGATATGTTTGATATAAAACATTTGTTTCTCGAAATATTGCAATTAGGTGAATTTGAATGTATTTGTGAATATTTTGATGCAGCAGCATGGTCTAGTCACGTGGTTCCAGTTCAGTGTAAAGTCTTTATTTTGAGTTTAAACAATGGTGAATAGATTATATGCACTAAATTGTCATGTTTATAATCACAGAAAGTATTTCATAAACATAGAGATTGATTTTCTAAAGAATGTATAAAATTTCATTTGTTTCCGGAATTACTTGTTTTGCTCGGTTTATAGTCATGTTTTAGAGTTTGTCATTTGTTTCCGGTTTGAGGCAAAACGTAAACAAATACAGCTGTGAATGTGTTTTGGCTGTTTTGGACATATAGATATGGTATTATTGAATATTTTATTGATAAATTATCTTACGGAAGTTGCTTGTCACATGTTTTATTCTAGTCAGTGATATTTTGATGTCATAGTAAATTAGTAATTGTAAATCCCCTAGACTAAATGAGTACATGTATATGTAATAATGTATATGTTGTTTGTTCGATTTTATTAACTACTGAAACCCGCCAAATAAACATAACGTGCTTCACCTCTCCTGTTCTTTTTAGATTCTGCCAGGCCAGGGTAACATTTTGGGGGCTCGTCCGGGATCCTATCATGGCAGAGTTGACAGAGGAGATGCTGGAGGTGAGATCAAAGCTGATGATGTCGCCACTTGACGTACTGAAGGGAATTCTGGAGGAATTCGGGGAGACTGTTGATACTTCCAAGGGTCGACTAGTGGTGGCTATGCAAGCAGATCAATTCTTCATGAAGGAGATGGAAGGCACACAGTCGGGAACTACATTGCTTTCAGTAAAATTCACTTTAGCAGAGGCAGCTAAGAAAGAACTTGAAAAAAACTGTGGGTATGAAATCGGAAACTGAAAGTGCGAAGGATACTAAGTCTCCTGGGATTTCAGAGGAAGAAAATGAAAAGAAACCGGAAGTCAAGAAAGAAAATCCCACAGCTGTAAAGCTACACAAGGACTTTAAAATCAGCGGCCAGGTTGATTGTAAGGCAGGGATTTCTTACACAAGCTTAATTCGACAAATCGAAACTGGTAAACAGAAGGAATATTCAGAGGTTGACATCATTGATGGTGTGATCAAGGCAGTTGTACCATCCTCGAGTCTTCGTAGTTACCTTGATGGACGACCTGACATAAATCTGGCTACTCTGAGAAGTATTCTAAGAGGACACTACGCAGAAAAAAATGCTACTGAGTTGTATAGTGAACTCGCCAGTGCGACCCAAAATCCGAAGGAGAACCCTAATGATTTCCTTTTGCGTGTGATGGACCTCAGGAACCGAATTCTGTTTGCTTCGCAGGAAGATAACAGTGAACTCAAATACAGTCCAGAACTGGTTGCTGGTCTATTCAGAAGAACAGTTTACACAGGGTTACGGGACACAACATTACGACATGAGATGAGGAAACATTTGGACAAAGTGACTATATCTGATGCGGAGCTCATGCATGAGCTGAATCAGATTCTTATACAAGAGAGTGAGAGACTTAACAAGCTCCAGACTAAACACTCAGTGTCTACCTGTGAGATCAACTTTGTGAAGGAGGCCGTGAAGAATGACCTCGCCAGTGAAATCAAATCCTTACGGCTTGAGATGAATAAACTGAAGGAACTGGTCGGACATTCCCAAGGTGACGTGAGGACACAAAAAGTAAACACAAGCAGACCAAGTTGTGCGGACTGCCAAACCACTGGCAGGCGTTGTGACCACTGCTGGACCTGTGGTGGATCCGGTCATCGTCGTCAGCAGTGCCCTAACAGAAAACCACAGCCTTCGGGAAACCGCAGCGGGTCGTCTTAGAGGGACAGTTGGCGGCCCAGCAACAGAAATGTCCCGCGAGTTGCTTATATTGTCATTGTCGACTGTCAAGTGAAACTATCAAAGTTTGTGCAAAATGTCATTTAGCCACCTATTGTAGTGTTAATTGTCAAAAGGCACATTGGGTTGAACATTGTAAAATTTGTAATGCTGTCAATTATATGAACACAAAATTTTTGCTGAATGTCAACCTAACAATTTTCCTACAATGTCTGTAAATGAAATCAAGGGTGTTGTGTATGATATTGGGCCAAACATTGTGAAACTTGTCAGTAAGCCATGTCATGTATCTGTTTTATTGAATGAGAAACCTGTGAAAGCATTGTGGGACACAGGGGCCCAAGTTTCATTGTTAAGTAAGTCATGGGTCATGAATTATTGTCCAGATTTAGTTGAAAGTGTAAAGAGTGTTGAAAAGTTTTTACATGCAGAGAATTTTTCATTAGTGTCTGCCTCGGGCTCAGATATACCTTTTGAAGGTGTTCAAACTGTCAGTTTAAAACTCGTAGAACAAGGAAGCCCAATTCATGTACCTTTTCTTATCACCAATGTGTCTGGTATGAATGAACCCATTCTGGGGTATAATGTTATACAATACCTGTTACAATCTTTACCTAGAAGTGATGCTGTTGACTTGTTAAAGTGTACTCTTCCAGCAGCTGATGAGGCTCAGGTCAACGCCCTCTACCGAGAGTTGAAAGATACGGGAGACGGAGCACTGGGAATGGTCAAGGTAGGACGCAGGAATATAACTGTACCAAGACAGTCTTTGGTCTTCATCAAAGTACCATTTAAGGCCCGACAACTTCAGCATGACACTAATGCTGTCTTCATTCCGTCTCAAGAATTGGATGCATATGGAATTACATCACAGGAAATGTTTATCGACGTGAAGCCAAAACGTACTAGACACATCAAGTTGTTGTTGGCTAATCCATCCAAAACAGACGTGGTCATCCCAAAAGGTACCCCCTTAGGACACGCAGAAAAAAATTGTTCGTCAATTCACTTTGAGACTACAGGAGCTAACAGTGTTCAGACAGTAGTGAATAAAGTGAGTACTAAAAACAGTGATAAGTGGGATCCACCTGTTGACCTCTTAAACTGTTCCCTTACCCCAGACCAGAAGGTGAAAGTTCAGGAACTTTTGAGGGAGGAATGTGAGGCGTTTACATGTGATGATGATGATATCGGATGTGCTGTGGACCTGCAGTTGGAGTTAGACCTGATGGACAAAGAACCTGTACATAGTTCTTACATGGCTGTACCGAGGCCTCTGTACCAAGAAGTAAAGGATTACATTGCCAACTTGTTACAGAAACGCTGGATTCGACGATCAACTTCTCCCTACTCTAGTCCAATTGTGTGTGTAAGGAAGAAGGACGGATCACTCCGTTTATGCGTCGACTATCGGAAGCTAAATGCGAAAACTGTCCACAACCAACATCCAATTCCACGAGTACAAGATGCACTTGATTCCTTAGGAGGAAGTCACTGGTTCTCACTCCTGCATCAAAGCAAAGCATACCATCAGGGTTTTGTGAAAGAGGAATGCAGAAAGTACACTTCATTTGTGACACCATGGGGACAGTACGAGTGGAATCGTATTCCATTTGGACTCACAGGTGCTCCTGGAATATTTCAAGCATACATGAATGAAGCTCTAGAAGGACTCAGAGATAAGTGTTGTCTCCCATACTTAGATGACATTTTGGTGTACAGTAACTCTTTTGAGGCTCATTTGAATGACCTTCAGTGTGTGTTGCGTCGTATGAAGGAGAAAGGATTGAAATTGAAGCCTAGTAAATGCCACATCTTTCAGAAACAGATCCGTTACTTAGGTCACCTAGTCACTACACAGGGTCATACCGTAGACCCAAATGACCAGGAAGCAGTGGTGAAATTAAAGGATCAGAAGTTTCAAACAGTTGGAGACGTACGGAAAGTGATGGGGTTTATCGGATATTACCGGAGTTATATCCCAAATTTCTCCCGTAGAACAAAACCCATCTACGATTTACTGAAAGATGACAAAGACGCACCCTTATTGGGGAAGAAACAGAAGAAAACCAAGTTCCAGAAATCAGGACAGAAGAGTTCATCAGTGCGGATTACATGGACAGCTGAACACCAAAGTATCTTGGAGGATCTCATTGATGTCCTACTTCACCCTACTTCACCCACCAGTGATGGCTTACCCTGATTTCAGCAAACCATATACCCTCCACATTGATGCATCACAAATGGGTTTGGGAGCTATCCTTTATCAGAAACAGGATAATGACAAACTGGCTGTAGTTGCTTATGCGTCAAGGACACTGACACCAGCTGAACAAAACTACCACCTTCACTCGGGAAAATTAGAATTCCTAGCACTCAAATGGGCAGTGACAGAGCGATTTAGAGATTACCTTTACTATGCCACTCATTTTGAAGTGTACAGTTACTATAACCCATTGCGATACATATTCACCGCCCCAAAACTAGATGCTACGAGATTAAGGTGGGTTTCCATGTTGGCGGATTTCCGATTCCATATCCACTACAAGCCTGGTGTGAAAAACAGTGATGCAGATGGACTGTGTCGCATGCCGCTGGACGTATCCAAGTTTACAGAGAGTTGTTCCCCTGACACCATTGATGCCATAGTGACAGCAGTAAGGTTAGACGAGACTGTTTGTAGCAGTATTTGTGCACCAGTGAAAGAGGCTGAAGTGGAGGAAGAGAAACTTCAGGGTGGAACCTTTTCTTCTATAAGCGGTGCTACCTTAACACAGGAACAGAGTAAGGACCCAGACATTGGGCTTATAATTCCTTTTGTACAAAAGGGGACAAGACCGTCAAAGGAAGTAACCAAAAGTTGGAGCCCTGCTTCCAAGTGTTTACTAAGAGAATGGCCAAAGTTGAAGATGGTCAATGGACTACTTAGGAGGGAGATTTTACTACCTCGAGAAGGACAAATACAACAACTTGTACTTCCAAAATGTTATAGGAAATTAGCCCTTAAACATTTACATGATTATCTAGGACACTTAGGAGCAGAGAGAGTTTTGAGTAGTGCAAGAGATCGATTCTACTGGCCGCACATGGGTTCAGAGATTGAGCGATATGTTACTCAGGAGTGTTGTTGTGTCAAGGACAAAAGACCACATCTTCCGCGGAAAGCAGCACTACAACCCATAACTACGACTTGTCCATTGGAACTGGTCTCAATTGATTTCCTCCATCTGGAGCGCTGCAAAGGGGGATATGAATATATTCTTGTGGTGATGGACCACTATACCCGCTTTGCCCAGGTGTATGCCACCAGGAACAAATCGGCCAAAACCGCAGCAGAAAAAGTGTTCAATGATTTTGTGCTAAGGTTTGGAATGCCCAGCAGACTTCACCATGACCAGGGACGTGAATTCGAGAACAGATTTTTCTTTGAGTTACAGAAGTTGTGTGGAATTCATCACTCTCGTACAACACCCTACCACCCCCAAGGAAATGGCCAAGTGGAGCGTTTCAATAGAACTTTGCTACAAATGTTAAGAACCCTAGAACAGTCTTACAAATCTGACTGGAAATCTCATTTAAACAAAGTCGTTCATGCATACAATTGTACGAAGAATGAATCAACTGGATATGCACCATTCTTCTTGCTATTCGGACGTCATCCAACACTGCCCATTGACCTCGTTTTCCCAGAGCTACAGCATTCAGAATCGAAGCGGACTTACTCACAGTATGTCACTCAGTGGAAGGCTCGCATGGAGGAGGTTTACAAAGTAGCATCCCAGCAAGCAATAAAGATGTCTGATAAGGGAAAGCGTCAGTATGACAAGTCACTATTGAGCGCACGATTGTATCCTGGAGACCAAGTTTTGGTGAAGAACCTTTTGGAAAAAGGAGGGCCAGGGAAATTAAGGTCATACTGGGAGCGGGATGTGTATGTGGTACTTAAGCAAGTTAATGAGGATACACCAGTGTACGAGGTGAGGAAGAAGTCAGGACAGGGTGGTATCAGGAGACTTCACAGGAACCTATTAAGGCAATGTAATTCTCTACCTGTTGAGTCTGGACATAAGGAGAAGAAAAAAACCTACCGGTTCAAACAAACCCCCAAACCAGCAGCCCCAGTCTATGATGCTGATGGCAGCTCCTCTGATTCTGATGGATCTATTGATTTTGGAGGGATCTCCTTAAATCCACATGCAGAACCATTTGTGCCTCAACAGCATATTACAGAATACGGTAGCTCAGACTCTGTGGTTGAAGTAGAGAATCCCAGTGACGCTCATTCAGAGGAACCTGTTGTGATTTCTGACAGTTCTGGTGACAGTTTCAAGTCAGCCCATAGTTCAGATAGACAATCTGATACTCAGAATGATCAGGAAGACCCAAACTCTGATGAAAGACATGAGGAGCCAGGTGTTGACGAGACCAGTCAGACTGAAGAAGATCATTCAGAAAGACCTAGGAGAACAACCAAACCTCCCAGGAAGTTTACATATGATCAGTTAGGGAAACCATCATATGTACAGACCATAACACCAGATTTTGAAATTTTTGTGTAGATTTTTCACATACAGCTCTAAGAGTAATTGCCCTTGTGAAATATATATGACTTGTGCTAGTGTATAGGTATAATGTCATGAGTGATATGAATCACATGCTGATCAAAGTTTTATAAAATTTCATTAGTGAATGGTTGTTATATGGGCCATGTACATGTATGCGACAGAGTATTTGTAACCTTAGTGTCTAGCTTTATGTATACTTAGGACATTTTAGAGTGTCTGCCTGCAGTTTGGCCAGTTGTAGACATTTGAGTATAATAGAGCAAGTTGCATTATGTATGTTGTTAAAGGGTCTATGTAATGATAATGTACTGATCTGTGGAAAACAGAAGTCTGATGTTTCATTATATTTTATTACAAAGAGTGTTTCATTGTAATTGTCAATGTCGGGACGACATTTAATTTTGGAGGGGAGTGTGTGACGTAGTTTATATTGGGTTTCAGCCACCCCCATTTTTTGTATAATCTATCAGTTTATATATATCATATTGTTATAGATTTATGATCAAAGAGAGGTAACTCTTGGATTTGTGTAAATCCGGAATGTGGGGTATATTTTGGGTTCGACTTTATAACTACTGAAACCCGCCAAATAAACATAACGTGCTTCACCTCTCCTGTTCTTTTTAGGTAAGAACTCAAATTAATACATGTTAACATGTTTGTAACTGTTTTCTTTATGAATGATATGTTTGATATAAAACATTTGTTTCTCGAAATATTGCAATTAGGTGAATTTCAATGTATTTGTGAATATTTTGATGCAGCAGCATGGTCTAGTCACGTGGTTCCAGTTCAGTGTAAAGTCTTTATTTTGAGTTTAAACAATGGTGAATAGATTATATGCACTAAATTGTCATGTTTATAATCACAGAAAGTATTTCATAAACATAGAGATTGATTTTCTAAAGAATGTATAAAATTTCATTTGTTTCCGGAATTACTTGTTTTGCTCGGTTTATAGTCATGTTTTAGAGTTTGTCATTTGTTTCCGGTTTGAGGCAAAACGTAAACAAATACAGCTGTGAATGTGTTTTGGCTGTTTTGGACATATAGATATGGTATTATTGAATATTTTATTGATAAATTATCTTACGGAAGTTGCTTGTCACATGTTTTATTCTAGTCAGTGATATTTTGATGTCATAGTAAATTAGTAATTGTAAATCCCCTAGACTAAATGAGTGCATGTATATGTAATAATGTATATGTTGTTTGTTCGATTTTATTAACTACTGAAACCCGCCAAATAAACATAACGTGCTTCACCTCTCCTGTTCTTTTTAGATTCTGCCAGGCCAGGGTAACATCCTTCTTCCTCCTTTGTATTCTGCAGTGATCGAAAATCAATGAATTCATTTTTCTAAATTTTGACACAAGTTTGCTAGACACTCATGACCCAAAGGTAATGCCATCAATAACAATAGTAGACGAGTAAGGAAAAACTTTCCAAACACTGGTTTTGCACTTGACACACTGCTTTTTTGGTTGCTGGGCTTAAAGTTCCTGAGACGAAAGACCTGGTACTGAAGATGATTGTGCATCTGTTGTAGTTTTGGTGATGTGTCAGATGAATGATAAATAAATAACACATCACCAAAACTACAACATATCCACAATCATCTTCAGAGATCAAAGATATATTCTTTAAGTTGAAATAATACTTTGAGCATTGTTTGACATGGATTAAGAGGCATGAAATGGGAAAGTTTACTAGATGTTCCATTTTGTAAATAAATATTTCCTTATTAGTCTGTAAAGTACTTTCTTTCACATTGGGTGATTATAAGTCCCCTACCGGTGAAACCGGGGAGGGGGGACTACAGGTTTCCTCTGCGTCCGTCTGTTTGTCCCCGTCAGCCTGTCCCACCTGGTTTTACACACTTTTTTTCTTAATGCTTGCAGAATTTTGGTATGTAAGTGTATCTTAATGAGTTACAGATTAAGTTTGAATTTCGCTTTGCTTCGTTCATTTTTGACAGAATTATGGCATTTTGAATATTTTTCATAATAGCTTAATTGAGATCGGTTTCGTACTGCGCTAACTTCCGATTGTCGGCAAAAATATGAAGCGAGGAAAGGACGGTGGAGAAATGAGTCGACTTTTCGTCTTATTAATGTAGATTTATTTATTAGTTTTAAGGCATTTACAACTTGAAAATCTTCCAGTTTTACCTTGGACATTACTTTTGCATATTATGAATTGACATTCTGAAGAAAAGGGGGAGCCCGGTAGGGAAAATGTATTGCTTATGCAATACTCTCAGAATGCTTGTTATCATACACCAAAGTTAAAAGGATATCAAATTTGGATGTTCAAGGAAACTTTTATCAAAGCAAGAAAAAAATCTTATTTTGGACAAAAAATTCAAATTTTAAAGTGAACTAATATCTAGGCTTCGTTGGAGAGGCTTTATACTGTCTGTTTATTAGAAGACATCACGAAGTAGGCTACAGAAATCCGAACCAAATTTAATCAGTGTTAAGACAAAGTGGGGGACCTTTGTCAACTGACGGTCATAAAAGTACAGAGAAAAGCTAAAGCCACATTAGCCTCTTCAATAAAAAGAACTTCGAGAAAAACAAGCTCTCTTTACAGAACAAAATCACTTGAACATTGCCTATGCACAAAAGGAAAAATCTTTCATTGAAGCTGAACTTAAATTCTTGGATGAAGAAAAGGAAGCAACGGCTGCTATTACCGAGGCAGAAATGCTTGAAGATGCAGTGCGAAATATAGATTGATTGAATGTCGCGATAGAAAACATGCCATAGACTCAGTATTCAATTCATTTAAGATCAGTGAACTCGGAAGACCATGTGAATCAATAATTATGCATGTGCGCAGAAAAAACATTCCAGATAAACTGTTCCAGAATTTAATAAAACGGGTTTGTATTTCGTACTCTTTTCTGTTTTCTTCGGTTCTTACAATCAATGTTCCTCCGTCATATCATTTGCATATATCATCACATAATATCATTTTGTCTTTGTCGTTCATTTCCGTGACAAATATGTGGTTTATACTAGCTGCATGTATACATAGGTAATACATACGCAATATATTGGATTTTCTAGACAGTTGTTCATTTCCAGGTTGGTAAATGGGTAGGCAAACATCTAAACGTCAGTAAATGTTATATTTAAGTCAAAAACAAACAGTTTGGGGGTTTTCCAATATTTTACACTCTGTTTATTTTTTATATATCTGTAGTGTAATTGTGTCTGTTAATGTATTCCCTATGACCTTTCACCCTGACCTCATACTCATCCACCCGTGCCGGCCGGCACGCTTCCCTCGTAAGTCCTGTCCATTTCTTAAACCAGTCACCGCGTGTGTTACCTTTTCCATTGTTTGTTGTACCTGTACCGTATTCACCATGTAGAATTCGTTCATTGGTCGACACCATAGTTGTATACTTACTTTAAGGTAGGCGACATTCTTACAGTTCTACCATGTTTACATTATTAAAGCTATAAGTAAGCACGAACATCCGGGACAAGCCTATTATTTGTCAAATTAGTTGAAGGTATCATCTTTGATGGTGGTGATTCACTACTGTCTTTCTTGTATGATTTTCTCCTCCTTAAAGCTGAACAAGATTCGTAAAAGCCATGTATCCGCCATTTTAGTTTCCGAGACTCGCTACCCTGCAGACCCATATAAATACGGCAAAAATTAGAGACTGTTCAGAGTAATCAATCGACACCGGTGTAGACAGACGTATGCTATACAGGACTTGGTAGCGAGAATAATATCGTAATACTTCGTCTAATGCAGGAAAGTAAGATAACAAATAAATTTACAATTAAAGCGAGCGTCGCGAAGCGACGCTCGTCACTGCGATCTTAAAGCAACGCCTGTGCGAAGAGAAAATTCGGACTACTGCACATTCATTCGATAGAATTTTTTGATGCCGTAATTTCGACCCACAATGCATCACCTGTTTGAGCTACGTTAAAGCTACGTTCTCGTGAGAATAGCTGCAAAAGTACTTTTAAAAATATAAATGGCAAGATTTAATGGATAAATATTGAAGATAAATAGCAAACAAAACGTTCTTCATTAATTTTCAGCACTGTTCGGGGTTCTTTGGTGGAAATGTATTTTACACACGACGTCATGTGACGTCAGAGTCTAGACGCATCAAATTTCACGTGCAGTTTGACGTACAAGCCCGATTTGAATTCTAACAAAATAAACATCTGCGCTCGCCATAACGGTGGCACCGTCAACATATTAGCTGTATAAGTCAGAGCAATATACAAACAACATAGATAACTTTTACTGCAATAAAATATACACAAAGGTAATGCAAGATAACCAGCACGGGTCGCCATTCCACGCCGACACCAGTGACAATAAAGCAGTCAGGTGAAACGAAAGCGACGAGTATACCCTAGTATTGATGTATTGTAGATAATTTAATAATGCTATCAACAAGAGGCCCAAGGGCCTTGAATCGCTCTTCTGATAAATTGTAAAACCTATCACTTGTATTTGAAGCCTCTAACCCTAGGTATCCTGAGACCAAAGTTGCACCACCTGACAAAGTTTGATGATTCTTAGCCAATAAGGACTACTTCTTGGTCTACATTCTTGGAAAACCCAAGATGCATCAAATGACAAAGTTTGATGATTCTAAGCCAATAAGTACCAGATATACTTAAATATAGCCATAAAATGTCAAAAGTAGGTCACCGTGACCTTCATTTTAGTCTAAATTTTTCAGAGTCCAAAGATGCATCTGCTGACTAAGTTTGATGATTCTAAGCCGATAAATACCTAAGATACTTAAATATAGACATAAAATGTCGAAAGTAGGTCACTATGACCTAATTTTTGGTTGTCACTCTCTGAAAACCCAAGATGCATCTCCTGACCAAGTTTGATGATTCTAAGCCAATAAGTACAGGAGATACTAAAATATAGCCATAAAATGTCAAAAGTAGGTCACCGTGACCTAATTTTTGGTCGTCACTCTTCGAAAATCCAAGATGCATCAACTCAAAAAGTTTGATGATTCTAAGCCAATAAATACAGATACTTAAATATAGCCATAAAATGTCAAAAGTAGGTCACTGTGACCTAACTTTTGGTCATCACTCTCCGAAAACCCGAGATGCATCAACTGACAAAATTTGATGATTCTAAGCCAATTTGTAAAGAAAATACTTAAATATAGCCATAAATGTCAAAATTAGGTCACCATGACCTAATTTTTGGTCGTCACTCTCCGAAAACCCAAGATGCATCAACTCACAAAATTTGATGATTCTAAACCAATAAGTACCCAAGATACTTAAATATAGCCATAAAATGTCGAAATTAGGTCACCGTGACCTAATTTTTGGTCGTCACTCTCCGCAAACCCAAGATGCATCAACTGACAAAGTTTGATGATTCTAAGCCAATAAGTACCAGAGATACTTAAATATAGCCATAAAATGTCAAAAGTAGGTCACCGTGACCTAATTTTTGATCGTCACTCTCCGAAAACCCAAGATGCATCAACTCACAAAGTTTGATGATTCTAAGCCAATAAACACCTAAGATACTTAAATATAGCCATAAAATGTCGAAAGTAGGTCACCCTGACCTACATTTTGATCGACATTTTTCAGAGTCCCAAGATGCATTTCCTGACCAAGTTTGATGATTGTAGGTTTGAAAGTAATCAAAAAATGCCTTTTATACAAATTGAAAACATATGCCTGCAAAATTCTAAAAGTAGGTCACAGTGACCTACTTTTTAAAAAATATGTTTTAAGGTCCCAAGATGCAGCAACTTACAAGATTTAATGATTCTAACCCTTTCAGTGCCTGAAATAATGGGATTTAATGTTTTAAAAAGAATAAGTCATAAAGTTCAAAAAGTGGGTCACGGTGACCTACTTTTAGGTTGACGTTGTTCAAGGGCCCAAGATGTATCAACTGACTAAGTTTCATAATCATAGTGTTACCGGTTTCAAAATGGAGTGAGTTCTGAAAAAGGAGGAGGAGACAATGTAAAACAAACGACGTTTATTGGCTCCGACTTCTGAATACAAAAATTAAGTCGTACCAGGAATCGTCGACAACCATCCAACCGTTCTATATTGTTAAAGTGGTATACATTAAAAATAATTGTACCCCCTTATTTTCTACAGTATCACACTCTCCCCCTACAAATTAAATGTCGTCTCGACATTTGAAAATTACCAAAAAAAAAATATACAATTAATAAAAAAAAAAAAAAATTTGATTACAGATCATTTATAAGTACATTTTTCAAAAATCCTTACTCTTAATCTTAAATCAAACATCTGATCATCATCAGGAAACTTGAACCATATATTCCAACATACAATACTACAAATACATTTACACTGCAATTATGATCTAAAGCTGAATATCATAATCATTCATTGACATGGTTCCACTTGTATTAGCATCAAAATCAAAAATTGTAGTTGATAACTATTAGTTGGACACTAATATTTTCTTTAAAATGTGTACATATCAGTTGGCCACCTGACATGAATACAGAATAAAACAATTCTGAAAAATATCTCAACCCATGAAAAAAAAAATCATTCTTTCTGACCATAATACAAAATACAAGTTCATGTATATACTGAAAGTATAATGACCCTAATGGCACACCATAGTAACCCTACATATACAGTTTTAATTCAATGTTAATATCTCGTATACACATCACTCTAAACCATTATTTCCTGTCCGCATAATATAACATTGGTCCATGGATAGGAGCAGGGTTTTCCCATCTGATCGTAAGTCAACCGTGAAGGCGGCCTTGACACTCGCTGTCCCCTACCTCTGCGCGTACCATTACTGTCATTGCTGTTGTCACTGTTAGCCTCTTCAGTTCTCCCTACATCTTCCGGTGAATTCTGAGAGTCCTCGTCATCATTTGACTCAGCACTGATGAATTCAGACAATGATCTTGATCTACTTGATGCTTCAGAGTCCTGTATGGTAACATGTCCTGGATCAGTCACGTCCATGATAATTGGTTCACTGTCTTCATTATTCGTTGACCCTCCAGATATAGGTGGTGTATCACCAGGTGAACTTGGAATGAATGTCTGAGCATGCGGATTCAATTCACTATTAATGACGATGTAGTCACTATTGCTACTGGAATATGACACTGGATCCTTGTGGTCTTGTGACTGTTTTGTTCTTGACCGTGCAATGTTTTGCGATGATTTCTTAGACTTTCTGTTCTTCTCTTGCTTCTGCTTGGACTCGGTGATCCTCTTAGCACTCATTGTTGAAAGTAAATCATTGCACTGAAGAAGTAGGTTTCTGTGAAGGCGACGAATAGGTCCCTTTCCTTCTTCAGATTGGATTTCATAAACAGGGGATGTGCTATTCATCCGACCAATAACTACGTGCACTGTGTCCTCCCAGTACGATCGCAACTTCCCTTGGTTGTTAGATTACCATTTGTGTCTTTTTCAAGTAAAATATCCAAGTATGAAGCAGAAGTGTTGGATTCTGTGGTATCTTTTATCTCAAGCTCACCTATTATACACTTATACTTATTATATAGCAAAGGAGGAGAAAAGTACTTAAGCAGTTGGGAACTGAAACTTTACAACAGAAATAGGATAATATGTTCCTTGATTAAGTCTCATTATGTTCTTAGTGTAGTCACTCTCTACTTGCATGCCACATTATATTATAATCAGACTTAAACTGTATTTGGAGTAGCATTTTGAGAGTATATAAAAGAAATTTGTATTTTTTAGTAACCACGGCAGCATCGTTAATCAAAATCAAAAACCGATAGACAGAATTATGTATCTTAATGTAGTCTACCTGTGTGCTAAGTTATATTAAAATCAGACCAAAACTGTAGGAGAAGTAGCATTTTGAAAGAATTTTACAGAAATTTCTATTTTTAGTAACCACGGCAACACGGTTCATCGAAATCAAAAACCGATACACAGAATTATGTATCTTAGTGCATTCTACTTGTGTGCCAAGTTATATTGAAATCAGACCAAAACTGTAGGAGGAGTAGCATTTTGAAAGAATTTCACAGAAATGTCTTTTTTTAGTAACCGGCAACACCGTTCATCGAAATCAAAAACCGATACACAGAATTATGTATCTAAGTGTATTCTACTTGTGTGCCAAGTTATATTGAAATTAGACCAAAACTGTAGGAGGAGTAGCATTTTGAAAAATTGTTTACAGACAGACGGACGGACGCCGGACGAATTACTATCGCATAAGCTCTTCTGGTCTCTGACCAGTAGAGCTAAAAATGTACATACAGGGTATGATGTCATAATGGATATCAGAAAGATAAAACTCGAAAGAAATTTATAAGGAATGTTTTCAAAAAAATAATAGTAATGAAAAAATAATAATTATAGCAAAATTCAAGGATTAAAAGATATTAATTACTTTTATTTTTTAATACAAAGATAAATAGGTATGTTTATTTTCCAAATCAGGGCTGTTGTGGTTTCGACATATGATAATACAAACATGATCTTTTAAAAAACATGATCTTTTAAATATAACAAATTTTGCACAAATAAATTCATATTTTTTATTTTTTTTTTATCAGGCTGAAGCAGCAGTGGTAGACCATTCCTCCTCCTCCACGATGACATCATCGTCATCGATGCCTTCAACATCTGAGTTACATGTAGATTCACCCAGTTCTGAAATGGTATTTATATTTACTAAATTTCAAGTGTGTTTACTGTTGAGAAATATAATATTGAAAAAAAAAATGAAAAAGAACAATGAAACTATTTGAGAACTACTTCAAGTAAAATAGACCGGTCACGGTAGCCTAGTGGTAGAGCGTTCGCTTCGTGATCAGGAGGCCCGTGTTCGATTCTCGATCGCGGCGCCGCGTCATACTTAAGATGTAAACAAAGGTAAAGACTGTTCCTTCGCCAAGCGCTCGACACTAGACGTGAAAGTCACGGGTCTTTCGGATATGACCTTTAAAACGTAGGTCCCGTGTCACGGTAGGTGTTGGCATGATAAAGAACCCTCACTGCTCAATGACCCTGAGTGCCGAGTATAGGTCTAAATTTGAAGCCCTTCACCGGCATCGGTGACGTCTCCATATGATTGAAAAATTCTCAAGAGGGACGTTAAACAATATACAATCAATCAATCAAGTAAGACAGTAGCTAAAATATTCATCATAAGTAAATACATATTGTTCTTACCACTGTTGATTTCTTCCATAAACACCATTGTTTCAATCTTGACGCCAATCTCCTCAGACTCCTCCTCATCCACAATGGACCGTCTTGTAGTATTTACATTCTCCATTCATTATGATTGTCGGTTCCTTGCACTGGACCATCTTGTAGTATTTACATTCTCCATTCATTATGATTGTCGGTTCCTCGCGCTGGACCATCTTGTAGTATTTACATTCTCCATTCATTATTATTGTTGGTTCCTTGCACTGGACCATCTTGTAGTATTTACATTCTCCATTCATTGTTATGACAACATTAACGTCATCTTCTATATCAATGCTGACATTGTATGAGTAAGAATGCAACGGTGTATGAATGGAATGGGAAATTAATCTCAAACTTTTATACCAATGAACTTCTTCAGATGTAACCAAGATATGCTGATCAAATGCACATGTGTATAATTATTATGAATTCTTACACTTCAAAAGTATACCTTAACATACACTTTATGTAATTCTGTGTTCTAAACAAATCATCTCTTTTTATAAGTCATTCTATTTCAACAATGTACGTATGATGACTTTATGCATATTATTGCAGATCTATTAGCACTATCGAAATATTACATAGAAAAACATGCATATTTTGTGACCATGGCAAAGAATGTAACAAGATCTTAAACTAAAATAACTAAATTAAGCTACATATATGTTACTCCATGCTTACAAAATAATGACTTCAAAGTTAAACAACTAAACTTAATTCAACTTATTGGACTTTAATCTTATCAATAAATATGTCTCGTCTGAACTTAAATTTAAAAATATATTATTTTCTATATCAATTTACGTGACGACTGAACTTTCTATCAATCATAAAAATGATAAAATAACATCATCGTAATACATATATTTTAAAGTGTAGAATTAAAATGTCCTTTTTCCAAAAGTCGTATAAACTATCATACAAAATTCCTGAAGTCCAAACAATGCCAATTTAGAATAATAATTTCTTCTTCTTTATTTTCAATAACGATAAGGGTTCGTCGTCATCGTCGTCTTCATCCTTCGCTTCGTCGGTGTCATCTTCAGCAGCCAATGTTGATGGACCCTGTACATACAAAGAATACAACCTATTCATTTCTTAAGTATAATCCTTTTTTTTTGAAGAAAAAAATTATATTACTTGACTTGTGTATACAATTAGAAATATTATTTTACAAGCATCTGATTTTTCTTTGTATTGTTGTATGCATTATAATTATGTGAAAGTATTAAAACATACCGGAAGATCATCGTCGTCGTCAAAGGGTGGTGGCGGAGGAGTAGGAACTCTTGACGATGTATTTTCACGAACGATGTCATCATATTGTTCTTGGCATCCTTTTTGTACTGTATCACTACATAGGGATTTGAAGTCCTTTAAGTCCAGATTGACGCTTTTCCCTTTCTTATTATCTGCAAATAAATACATGTTTTCTTTGTAAAATAACACCAGAACTTAATAATCATATGTTTGAAAAATTTTTGTTAAATATTATTCAAAAATTGTTCATACCTTGAATGTGTAACCAGATTGCATCCTGGTACTTTGCAATCGTGATACTTTTTGTGGTCCTAAACTTGTAGGAAGCGCACCAGTTGGATGCTGATGGATCCTTGTATAGTTTAACGCCAGCTGGCATTGTCCACATCCTCTTGTTTCGTTCAACTGCGACGTACATCCTTTCCACGATGTTTAACATTGGTGGAAAGGCTTTTATATCCTGCAACTCCAGGGTTACAGATTTCCCATGTTTGTTGTCTGTATTAGAAAAGAAATCAAAACATGAAAATCTCTATGTTTATTTAACTTTATTTAAATATGTTTTAAAATCTTTTAAAAATACTATTTCTAAAACAGTAATATGTTTTAAAATCTTTTAAAAATACTACTTCTAAAACACTTGTACTCAAATATGTTTTAAGATCTTTTAAATATACTATTTCTAAAACACTTTACTCAAATATGTTTTAAAATCTTTTAAAAATACTTAAGGAATAAAATTTTAAAGAATTTAGTACATTTACTCGGTTTGTGTATTAGTATTTAATTAATAAATAGCTTTATTAATTACCTTGTAGATGAATCCAATGTTCTCCTACGTATAATGTTATGGAAATACTCCTGTTTTTTCCGAAAAAGAGGAGTCCATTTGAGTTGTTAAGTTTATCCTTAACAATCTTGGTTTCAAATTGATAGGCCATGTTGAAAGTGATTTGCTCAGATTATCTTTTCTCCTTTATATTAAACTGTTCTATCACTCATTTTTCTGGACACATCCTCTACCAACATGTCTATTATTTTTCATTAATGAAACGTTACTTAGGACGACCTTTTTTATTCTGATTAAATGAATATCACTTATGTCTACCAGTTGAAACCCTTACATTAAGAAACTCTCTACGACAAAATCCACTACTTCCTCAGAAGAGACCCTTTTTTTCTATCCAACCACATTTAAATCAACCTACAGTGCTTCCAGACACGACTCACCGTCAACATCATCACTCAGAATAAACGCATAAACAGGGTGAATTGTAAAGTACTGTAAATCTTTTTTCTCCGGTAAAATTGAAATTATCAGCAACACAAAGTTTAATCACATGTGCATAAGGAAAAAAAATCTTTTAGAACCTAATAAAGATTTTTTTTAACAAAACAATTATTGGAATGATGTTATACCAGTAAATAATATATTTTTATAAATGTGATATCTGTATTCATGGGTTAATATTTTATGAGGAATTTCAACTATTTGTTATTGTACCTATTTTTTTTACTGCTGTAATTTTATTTTTTTTTAAAAATGTTAAAGGAAAAAAATCATTACGCTTTTAATAAATTCATAACATTTTCTTTTTATCTTCTTCAAGATTTAGCTGTCTGGTAATAAGAACATTTCTTTGTTTGTAAAATTGAAATTATTTACCAAGAGAAAGTCAACCACATGTACATATTGTTTTTTTTTTTTTGTTTTTTTAATTACCAACCACATGTACATATTGTTTTTTTTTTGTTTGTTTTTTTTATTATCGCAGATTAAGTTTCTTGCAATTATTTTATCCTTGTCAAAGAAAAACATCTTCAAATAAAAAATCATTTAGCAAAACTAATTTCTCAAAAATATAGAATGATGTACCAGGAAAAGAAAAAAAAATTAAATGTAATATCTGTGTTTATGAGTTAGTATTTCATGTGGAATTACAACTTTTTGCAATAGTTTTTTTTTTATCTCTGTTGTAATTTTATTTCCTAAAAAACAACATTCATAGATTCAAACATATGATTCAAATGATCCTTTTTTGAAGTTTATTAGAAGTATTTCTTTCTTATTAATCACTGTTGTGATTATATTTCAAATGTAAATACGTTTTTTTTTGTCTTTTTTATCTCTTTTTTTATTATTTTTTTTTTGGTCTTTTTTGTCTTTTTAGCCCACCTGAGCCGAAGGCTCAAGTGAGCTTTTCTAATCACATTTTGTCCGTCGTCTGTCCGTCCGTCTGTAAACTTGTCACATTTTCGACTTCTTCTCAGGAACCACTGGGCCAATTTTGAGTGAACTTGGTACAAAGCATCCTTGGGTAAAGGGGATTTTAAATTTTTAAAATTAAGGACATATCCCCGTAACGTTTCGTTACAGTTGAAACACCTCCACGAATCCCTTCTTCGAAAAACAAATATTGTGTTGGGGTCCGTGAGTAGCTTTAGTTTGCATTTCGTCATTTTTAACGCACTTTGCCAGCTCAATTGTGGACAACTATAGAAGTGCGCTGGATCAAGACCATATGTCTTCATAGACATATCTCGAAGGCTTTCAAAAACATCTGCAAGTAGCAAAACATCCGATTTCAAATAAATGTCATGGTATTCTCCAAGAGTGGATAGATAAAAGGCTTTCCATACATCTTGAGCATGAGAGTATTCTGCATTTGTGATACTTGTTTTCGTTAATGCATTGTAGAAGGCTATTTTAGGAGGGAGGCAGTCTTCATCAAAATTAGAAAAAAAATTTACGTAACGCAGCACTGTTAAGGCTTACTATGAGAAATCAACGGAAAATAAAAGTGCAAAAAAAGGGGAATTTTTAAAATTGAATTAATTTTTATTCAGCAATTATATAATCACAGAACTTAAATACTTATGGAAATAGCATAGTATAACATACTCTGTACTGTGTAGAGTTTGGTCCCATCGATGGACAGTCACGTGATGAACGCATAGCAGGTACACGGAATGTAGGTCAATAACAAATTTCAATATCGCAAGGGCATACCCTAATTGAAATTAAAAATTCCAACTATTAATTGTTTCTGTGTACTTTGTAGTTTCTGAAAAGTGCTGCTGATTTGATTATAATTTGCCTTTGAATACTTAAATGTTTAAGTAAATAGGCCAATGTCGAAATATTTTAGAATTTTACCAAATATTTTTTGTACTTATAAAATCACCGCTTCGATTTAAAGAAAGCAGCAGCACTTTTCAAGTTAAGGAATATATCCTTTATCTATATTTAAAAAATGGTTCAGATCTATGCAGTGTATGCCCTTGCGAAAGTACGATTTTATGAGGCACCTCGATGTAAAATATACGTAACCTGTACAAAAAACACGACCTAACTGATAAAATACATTCTCTTTGTAGTTAATTAACAATCGCATTAAACAAAGGCTATACCTTGGTATAAATCGACTATTTAAAATCTGTAAATAATATTCCGTTTAATAATAAAACACACTTTTCATTGATAAACAATTTCTCAATTTGCCTCTCACAGCACACGAAGTACGTCATTTTTACCAGTATGACGTCATGTTTACATGTCCATCGCGATGAGTGCTGAGTATTTAACCTGCTACAAGGGATTTAACTAGCAACTTTTTTTAATGCATTGATAACTTATAATGTTGTTTATTATGCTAATACTGTTCAGCGTTGCAAATTATTTCATTTACACGTATTATGAGAACTACATAAATGTCATATTTGTGTGTGACGTCATAGTATACTTTTCCCTATAAATTAGGCCCCGCCCCCTTATTCAAGCCTTAACAATGCTGCGAACTGTATGGATAAACCCCCTTTCTCAACATCAACTCAACAATGTCAGGGTCTTTGAATTCTTTTTTCTACATGTGAAAATGTTTGTCTCCATCAGATGCAAGATTTGCAACTAAAGTTTCTAAAGATGTATTCAGAAACTGTAAACTGTCTATAAATCTCCAATTTCCTAGAGTGAGGGATAAATAGCGTTCCATATTGTGCGGAATGCATGATATATCTTCATTTTTCCAGATGCATATCAAAAATTTTTAGATTATGAAAAACAATTGGAATGAAGTTTGGTGGTTTAAAGTTCAGATTACAGCTCACACATGCGGCACCTCGGTATTTTCCTGATATATGGCAGTGGTCTCTGACTTTGCCTGTTTCTTTAGAAAATGGAGTTTCGCAGAGGAAACAGAGCTGTGCTCTGTTAAATTCAATATGATCTTTTTCACTCATCAACATGGGATTGTTTTTTTTAAGAATTTCTTTTATTTTCTTTTCTTCTTGATGTAAATTTTGAAGAAAATGTTTAATAGCATTTGGTCCTCTGTGTATCACAGGTGGTTGTGTGTAACAGTCATCACTACAGACCACCTGATACCCTTACGAACATGCTTCAAACATTGATGTAGGAGTGTTGCTAGATTTTTGTGGATCTGGATAACAGGTATGTACATCTTTAGCAAAAGCTTCAAAATCTGCATAAATACAAAATGGGATCCGGAGTTGTTGCCGATGATCAGAAAATTTTAAAGTGTCGTTAATACCTTCAACAGGAAAAATAGTGCTCTGTATGTTGTGTTTTACACAGTACTGTAAGTGGTCCTTTAAAATTGTTTCAGAGGTAAATCCCTGCAAGCAATGACGACAAAAATGATATGTATGTCCTTTGCATCTTGAATGTGCTAAAAGACGATTTAGACTGCGTATCAGGATGTAATGGGACTCATCTTGATGTTTTAACTGTAATAAATCGACCTCAAAGCGAGCATTTTTGATCGAAGATGCATAAACGGGATAGAAATGTTCTTCCTCTTCATCATATTCAATTACACTTACTGATATGTTGTTTTGAGTTTCAAACTTTGGAATCTGGCTTTTCTTCATTGGGAACTCAATGCCATTTACATTGAGTTCATTTTCATAATTGAAGTAGTTTGACACTCGTTCTGGATGTTTCTTTACAGGATGTAAAGCGGCCAACACGCTCCATAAAAAGCATCTATCATCAGAATTTTTTACATTTACGACTGCTCGCGTGTATTTAATTTTTGATGGTGTTTCGAAATAGGTTCGTCCGGGAATGGGATCATAAACTACTGTGCTGATTTCCAAATATTGAATGTTTTTTAAGCCCCATCCAGATCCACGACCGTTGTATTCTTCAAAATTGATGTAGAGATTTTGATAGGCTTTGTCAATCGCATCTGTTAAATCATCATTGATGTCAAGTATTTTGCAGGTTTTACTGCGAAAATATGGTGCACTCTCTTCTATTGCATCACCATTTTTTCTTTGCATCTCTACATGAACATTCAAGTACCATTTTATTTGTTTTAACAGTTGACATCGTTCCTTAAGATGATTTGCAACACTGGTGTGGATGTTCGCTAAAAAGACTAATAAATCAAATTTATCTTCATTTGTTGGAAATATATAGTGTTTATTCACTTTTTTGTCCAACGCTGATTCATCCCTAGTTTCATGAGTTACATTCAAGCGTCCACCTTTTTGTGTCGGAAGAATGGGAGTCTGCACAGGATTATTATCGTAATCTGTTGTAGAGGAAGATTCTGCAGATTGTTTATTTCTTTTGTGTTCTTTATGTGTTCTTCAAATAAGTTAGTGTCAGAAAAATTGAGTCCACACTTATCACACAGAAATCTACTAATTTTTGCTAGCTTGTGACAGATTTTGTTTTGACGATGACGCTTCAAATGGTCACTACGTGAAAATGTTTTCTCTCAGTCAGCTTCAAATACTAGTGATAGGTTGTACAATTTATCAGAAGAGCGATTCAAGGCCCTTGGGCCTCTTGTTAGGTAAACTTCCCCCCACTTGACCTTCTGTTAAGTTAGAGTCATTTTGTAGATTTGCACCTTCTTTCGCGTTCAACAAACTTTCATTTTCTTCCATCTTGCTCATCATTCTCTTGTATTTCTCTGCAATACACGACGTCTCTTTTGATTCATTACTACCTTATGTAAATCAACAGTTAGGTCTACATCATATTCGAACCAAACTTTACTCTGTCCCTTTGAAACTTTTAAATAGTCTTCTTGAAAAGACCAAGGAACATCCAAATTTAGATTCCTCGACACCTGAATATAGGCTCGGTTCTGTGATTATGGATATTGCACATCATAGGCTTTTTAAACCCGCACGTTTCACGGAAGAAAATGCAGCTAAAACAATCCGTCTTTTCCTTAAACTTCAATATGCCAATAAAGGAATTGACGCGGTTAATATAAGTAATATTCTTAATCACAAAAGGGTCCAGTCTTGTATTCCACCATATTTCAAGTTAAAGACTACGCCTTGTATTTCCTACAAATATACATCGACCATTGCTTCCAAACTTTTCAATTACAAAAACACTTTACATGGCCTGGATATCGACTATCTGAAAAATAATCCCCTTTCGTGTTCATGTTCTTCTTCGCCCTATAACTATAGTCCTGCTGGACACGTTATTACAGGTGACGTAAAAATAGTTCGTAATGAGGACCTTAGATCACTTATTTTAAAAGGTCCTAAATATAGGGAACCCCGATCCTTCAACTGGCGTCGGAATTTCATAAATATTATGGATTCTGTTGAAAATTACGCCAGACGATGGGCTAGATATGAAAAAGAAGACATTGACACCTTGTCAGAATGGATTAAATGTATCAGATCCATGTTAAAGTCACGTATTAAAAGATTGAGGGGCAAAATGAAAACCATCTATCCTTCTGTGTTCAATAAACCAGAAGTGAAAAAAGAATTAGATAGATTACACGATCAGTACGTACTGGTTCCTGCCGACAAAGCAGGTAACAACATTGTCTTCGTTTGTAAGGCTCATTATATAAATTGCATTCTAGAAGAACTTGGATTTAATTCTACAAGTGGTAATCCTACTTATACATATACTTCTCTTTCTAAGGAAGAAATTCTTCAAAATCACCTGTCAGTTTTGAATACTTTTAATATTCCACAGAGCCAAAATGAATTTGAACTACCTTATATATATTGGATTCCGAAACTTCATAAGAATCCTTACAAACAAAGATACATTGCAGGTTCCAGTAAATGTTCAACCAAGCCTCTTTCGTTACTTCTCACTAAAATATTGACAGTAGTGAAGGAAAAACTTCAAGAGTACTGTACAACTATATATTCAAGAAGTGGTGTAAATCAGATGTGGATACTTAAAAATTCTAAAGAACTTTTGGACAATTTGAAATCACAAGACTTTACAAAAATCAACAGCATAAAAACTTACGACTTTTCAACTTTATACACAACAATTCCCCACGACAAATTAAAATCCAGGCTTTTTGATATCATTGACAGCTGCTTCTTCAACAAAAATGGAACTCGTAAGTTTACTTACCTCGTCATTGGTCATTTGAAAAATTATTTTGTTAAAACAGATTCTGATTGCACACATAAGTACTCTGAAGTTGACATCAAGAAGATGCTTGAGTTTCTGATTGACAATATCTATGTGGTTTTTGGAGACCAGGTATTCCAACAATCTATTGGAATTCCCATGGGTACAAATTGCGCTCCGTTATTAGCAGACTTATTTTTATATTCATATGAAGCAGAATTTATGCAAAATCTTATGCGTGAAAAGAAGAAAACACTTGCTGTGGCCTTCAACTCGACATTTAGATATATCGACGACGTATTGTCAATTAATAATGATAATTTCCATTCCTACGTCGACACGATATATCCTGGTGAGCTTGAGATAAAAGATACCACAGAGTCCGACACTTCTGCTTCATACTTGGATATTTTACTTGAAAAAGACACTAATGGTAATCTAACAACCAAGCTATATGATAAACGTGATGACTTTAACTTTTCTATCGTCAACTTCCCTTACTTATGCAGCAATATACCTTCATCACCTGCATACGGAGTATTTATATCTCAGTTGATTCGATACGCAAGAGCATGCTCTACGTATGAACAATTTCTTAAACGAGGTAAATTATTGACAAGCAAGTTGATGAAACAAGAATATCAACAGTCTCGTTTAAAGTCATCATTTCGTAAATTCTATGGTCGATACAATGACCTTGTCAACAAATACAATTTATCATTGAATGAAATGCTGACTGACGTTTTTCATACCAATTGTTAGTCCATTATTTAAACACTGAATTGACTACGGATTTTTTTCCGTAATTTTCTTATTATGACAATGAGCACACGGCGGGTGTGACCGGTCAGCAGGGGATGCTCTCCTCCATGGCACCTGATCCCACCTCTGATGTTTCGGAGGTCCGTGTTTGCTCTGCTCTTGTTTTGTATTTTTGTTTAATGGACGTTGAGATTGAATACTGTTCGTTATTTCCATATCCTTATGGTAAAAGAATTAATTCTCTGCTCATGGCGAAGGTATGCTCGAATAAAAATATCCAAAATCTTCTCTGTTCTTACAATAACTTTTCTCCTTCTCACTCTATCTAAATCAGATTTAACTACAGTGCGAAGCAATTTCTGATAAGGGGATAATAGATTAATTTCTTTTTTTGTTAAATCAAAGTTTCCATGCAAACAATTCAAAATCAATTCTGCTACTAATTGTAGCTGTGCAAGAGTTGCATGTTTTAAGATTGCTGTTCGTTGCTCCCCTGTTGCTTGTTGAACAAATTGAAAAAAAAAAATAGATCTCGTTTTGATAATTTCATTTTCCAGGTAAGTAAACTAGCGTGTCTTCACCAGGCAGAATCTTTGATCGCAACTGGAAACGCTTGTCAGAATGTTGGTTTAAATCAATTAGTAAGTATCCAAATGGATATCGAGTGGCTTTATTATATGCATCCATAAAATAAAAAGACTTCCCTAAAAATATCTGTTTACCTAGACATAATATCTGTTGAAGATAATGATGTTGACGGAATAAAATGAAATACTGAGTATTTAAAGAACATGTTCTTCCTACTTTTCCTTTTTGAAAGATATTTTGAACTATATTAATTGTGGTCAAATTATAATGATTTCCAGCAAAAAAAATAGCTTTTGAACAAAGCTGCTGTCACATGCTAGATCCATTAAATCATCAAGAACACAGATTGCATGACTAGACCCTTTCGTAAGTTCCTCAATGTCTTCTTCTGAAGGTTATCCTTCATGAAATCGAATACCTGGCACAAATGTTAACATTTCATCAAAAACGGGTTGATATATACTGTAACAATATAAAACACCCGATGGAGGGATGGAAAATATACCATTTGCATTTTCTAGCATATTTTTGACCAGAAATGTCTTGCCAGAATTTATCGGAGCACACACCATAATTGTAGTCTTTGCACGAATTTGAACAAGTGCTTCCTTCTCCCACCAATCCATGTTATATGGTAAATAAAAGAAAAACATTGGTACATCAACATTTATTCATTTTAATGTTAATAATCTACTTGTTACAGAATGGAAAAGCCTTTTCTTCAAAATTATATACATATATATCATTTATATTATGATCAGAACTAAATGATGAAACAATATTTTCCATTTAATATTTCTACATCTGTGTATTAAATAATAAATACAATATTGTCCACATACACGAGATTTAGACCCCTGAAGGCAAGTGTCATTAAACATATAATTGTAACAGTTTTCTTGTAAGAATTGTTGAAAAACATGCGAGAAATATGTTGGTGATGTCCATAACTGTCAAAAAACTCTTCATTTCCATTCTCGTCAATAAAAATGCAAACCCAATGTCGTCCCGGTAGGTAATGGGGATCAGTATTAACAACAATGGCTTGTCCTCTCTTTATTCGTCGTGGAAGACGGTCAGCAGGAAATACTCCAATAACATTTTTCTGCAAGACAGTGAATAAAACACACTCTAACTGCATCGATCTCATTTTTTAAAGTATAACATCTCTTGTTTTAGTAAGTTCAAAGTATCCAGTGTTCTCACTATATATTACAACTGTAATAAGCTCGGCTACACCTGTGGTAAATTGTAAATCTAGTCGAACATTGCCTTGCTTAATCAATGAAAGACATCCATCTTCAAATGTTGGCTCTAGTTCAAATGCAAAAATGCAATAACCCCCTGCAATATCATCACGACTTAGATCTAAATCACGGTCTTTCATCCATCTACCTGTAACTTCGTACAGAGATGTTAAAATTGGGAGAGAAAGTTGACCTGAAGGAGATGAAAAGTTCAATTTCATAGCATTTCCAGACACTGGTATTCCATCTACAGACAAACTTATATTCTGCAGATCAAATGGTAAAAAGTTCCATGGCGACGATGAGTAGCTTCCAGCCTAGCTCTGACTTTTTACTAACGAGACCAGGATACGATTTGATCTAGAGTTTTGATAGATTTGATCCCAGGTAACATTTATTTGTCCAGATGGAATGGACATCATTTTAACCTCTGTGCGTATAAATGGATAACATGCGTTTGTCGTTTCCATGACGTGAGCGTGACTGTAGAGTACTGCTGGAGATACTTGCACCTTACAAATTTTTAGAATCATGTCCTCAATATCTACAACATAGTCAGGATCTATTTCATTTGTCATCAAATAAAATTCAGGCTTTGAACGAAAAAATTTAACAGTGACACTTGTTTGATTTAACAAATACCGATCCATTTGAAAAAATGTCGTGTAAAATTGGACACGATATATCCCGGTGAGCTTGAGATAAAAGATACCACAGAGTCCAACACATCTGCTTCATACTTGGATATTTTACTTGAAAAAGACACAAATGGTAATCTAACAACCAAGCTATATGATAAACGTGATGACTTTAACTTTTCTATCGTCAACTTCCCTTACTTATGCAGCAATATACCTTCATCACCTGCATACGGAGTATTTATATCTCAGTTGATTAGATACGCAAGAGCATGCTCTACGTATGAACAATTTCTTAAACGAGGTAAATTATTGACAAGCAAGTTGATGAAACAAGAATATCAACAGTCTCGTTTAAATTCATCATTTCGTAAATTTTATGGTCGATACAATGACCTTGTCAGCAAATACAATTTATCATTGAATAAAATGCTGACTGACGTTTTTCATACCAATTGTTAGTCCATTATTTATACACTGAATTGACTACGGATTTTTTCCGTTATTTCCTGATTATGACAATGAGCACACGGCGGGTGTGACCGGTCAGCAGGGGATGCTCACTCTTCCATGGCACCTGATCCCACCTCTGATGTTTCGGAGGTCCGTGTTTGCTCTGCTCTTGTTTTGTATGTTTGTTTAATGGACGTTGGGATTTAGTGCTGTTCGTTGTTTCCATATCCTTACCTTGAAGATCAACTGATTTACTATCTTTAAAATTCTGTGCACGTGTATACAATCCGAGATTCCGTCCAGTGTGGACATCGGCATCGTCAAAAAACCCTGAAGAATCTCTAGCCCACATCATTGCTGATAACTGAGATGACTTGGCACCTTGACCATATTTACACAAAATTTTAAACATAGCTCTGTACGGATAGTGTCCAGTGGCCGATGAAATAATCTTGCCTTGTATGCTTACATCTATCTGTTGGAATATTGCATGTAGAAGTAGATTAATAGGTCCTACATGTTCAGTTGAAGTAGGAGGTTGTCCATTGCCCTTACGGATTTTGACTTGTAAGTACATCTGACTTCTTTTCAAATCCAAGTACTCCAAACCACTTTGTCCGCTAATATTGAATTCAATCGGACTTGTGTTGTTTGATAATTGTGATATAGGTCTAATTTCTTGAAAATACACTTTTTCCTAGGCTGTTTGTGTTGGTGGGAGCGTAAACAAATCAAGTCCATGTGGTTGTGTTTCTGTGAAAAGATCCTTATTTACAAACGACATTTTTTATTGTTATTTGTTCAGTCCTCGCTAGTCAAATATGTCTCTTGCTCTTTTCACTTTTTTAAAAAGTTTTTTCTTTTTCACTTTTTGTTTTCTCTTCTTTCGAATAATTTTCTTTTTATCCACCTTTTTGCGTCGCCTCTTAGTTTTCCCTTTGCGTGTAAGTTCGTCTTTAACCTGATCAATATTCTGTTGTACTGGAGATACAAGATCAACTGAAAAGGTGTTTATCTTGTTGGTTTCCTTTTTATCATGGTGTGGGTGGTCAATTGCTCTCAGTGAGGATGGGGCAACAATAGATCCCCCTGTCTGATATTGATGATCTTTGTTCCTTTGTATTAGATTTTTGTAATAAGTCAACCACTTTTCCGTATTTGGAACGTAGACGTTTGTCAATTCCATCATAATAACAAGAGGCCCATGGGCCACATCGCTCACCTGAGAAGCTTTGACCATTCTGTACTTAAGTTTCAGCTTTTCTGGCCCAGTTGTTATTAAGATTTTCAAAGCTTTTTCCTATATATTTCTATGTAAAACTTTGATTCCCCATTGTGGCCCCGCCTGATCCCCAGGGGTCATGATTTGAACAAGTTAGAAGCTACACTATCCCAGGATGCTTCCACATAAGTTTCAGCTTTTCTGGCACAGTGGTTCTTCAAAAGAAGATTTTCAAAGATTTTCCCTATATATTTTTATGTAAAACTTTGATTCCCCATTGTTGCCCCGCCCAATCCCCGAGGGTCATGATTTGAACAACTTAGAATCTACACTACCCCAGGATGCTTCCACATAAGTTTCAGCTTTTCTGGCACAGTGGTTCTTGAGAAGAAGATTTT
>PRKT01000534.1:214636-249108 GCA_003671525.1 Saccostrea glomerata | reverse complement strand
TTGCATTTTCTTCAGTCAACCCCACGGCGCTTTCAACCTTTGATATTTTCCCTGACCAAATAAATTGATCGGCATGGGCCCCGTGTGTCCATGCAGTTTTTACTGTTGAGTTAGCAATGGATTACATGATTTATGAGATGCATTCTTCAATTAAAGTAAAATAGGATAATTCTTTCGACATGTGCACATCCCTGTAACGACAGCAGTATTCAGGTAAATATTTATATCACTGCGTTTGACGCGTTTTCTCGACTGACTTGCATGGAATTTAGCTCTACTTGAATATTTTCCGTGTAAGTGTATTTTCTATATTGCAGCAAATGCATTCAAAAATAATTAAATTCTCGGTATAGTTCTAGTTTCTGTTGAATTTTTAATTTTCAAACATGTATATTGGTCAGTTTATGGACTTCTTAAAACTTTGCTTTCGGAGATGTGCACATGTCGACAGCCAGGATAGAAAATCACTCGAGTGAAACAGTTCTAAAAGGCTATATATAGCAGGTACAGGTGGCCAAAAATGTTCGATTTAATATGGCGGAATCGAGGAAAAATGGCGGACAAAGGCGTACAGGAATGTAGTAAGTCGTACAAAGATGAAAACGTATGCCTTTTTAAGAGTTCATGTCAGCTTTAAATTATTTTATTACAACCACTTAACCACAAAACCATTTTATAATAACCACATTCAACCGCTACATTTGCAACCACTTTAACCACAACCCATTTAATAATAACCACATTTAACCGCGTAACCACAACCACATTTAGTAACCACAACCACATTATTAACCACATTTAACCACCGGACGAGGTGTCATTGGGCACCATATAATACTACTCATGGAGTTAGCTTAATTTAGTTATTTTAGTGCATTTAAGATCTTGTTACATTATTTGCCATGGGCTCAAAATATGCATGTTTTTCTATGTAATAGTTCGACAATGCTAATAGTTCTGCAATATTATGCATAAGTCATCACACTTACATTGTTGAAATAGAATTCTTTTTAAAAAAGAGATGATTTGTTTAAAACATAGAATTACATAAATTGTGTGTTTAGGTATACTTTTGAAGTGTAAGAATTCATAATAATTATACAAATTTGCATTTGATGAGCATATCTTGGTTACATCTGAAGAAGTTCATTGGTATAAAAGTCTTAGATTGATTTCCCATTCCATTCATACCCCGTTGCTTTCATTACTCATACAATGCCTGTCAGCATTGATATAGTAGATGACATTAATGTTGTCATAACAATGAATGGAGAATGTAAATACTACAAGACGGTCCAGCGCGAGGGACCGACAATCATAATGAATGGAGAATGTAAATACTACAAGATGGCCCAGCGCGAGGGACCAACAATCATAATGAATGGAGAATGTAAATACTACAAGACGGTCCAGCGCGAGGAACCAACAATCATAATGAATTGAGAATGTAAATACTACAAGATGGTCCAGCGCGAGGGACCAACAATCATAATGAATGGAGAATGTAAATACTACAAGACGGTCCAGTGCGAGGAACCAACAATCATAATGAATTGAGAATGTAAATACTACAAGACGGTCCAGCGCGAGGGACCAACAATCATAATGAATGGAGAATGTAAATACTACAAGATGACCCAGCGCAAGGAACCAACAATCATAATGAATGGAGAATGTAAATACTACAAGACGGTCCAGCGCGAGGAACCAACAATCATAATGAATTGAGAATGTAAATACTACAAGATGGTCCAGCGCGAGGGACCAACAATCATAATGAATGGAGAATGTAAATACTACAAGACGGTCCAGCGCGAGGAACCAACAATCATAATGAATTGAGAATGTAAATACTACAAGATGGTCCAGCGCGAGGGACCAACAATCATAATGAATGGAGAATGTAAATACTACAAGACGGTCCAGCGCGAGGAACCAACAATCATAATGAATTGAGAATGTAAATACTACAAGATGGTCCAGCGCGAGGGACCAACAATCATAATGAATGGAGAATGTAAATATTACAAGATGGTCAAGCGCGAGGAACCGACAATCATAATGAATGGAGAAAGTAAATACTTCAAGATGGTCCAGCGCGAGGGACCAACAATCATAATGAATGGAGAATGTAAATATTACAAGACGGTCCAGCGCGAGGAACCAACAATCATAATGAATTGAGAATGTAAATACTACAAGATGGTCCAGCGCAAGGAACCGACAATCATAATGAATGGAGAATGTAAATACTACAAGACGGTCCATTGTGGATGAGGATGAGTCTGAGGAGATGGGCGTCAAGATTGAAACAATGGTGTTTATGGAAGAAATCAACAGTGGTAAGAACAATATGTATTTACTTATGCTGAATATATTTTAGCTACTATCTTACTTGAAGTAGTTCTCAAATAATTTCATTGTTCTTTTTCATTTTTTTTATATTATATTTCTCAACAGTAAACACACTTGAAATTTATTAAATATAAATACCATTTCAGAACTGGATTAATCTACATGTAACTCAGATGTTGAAGACATCGATGACGATGATGTCAACGTGGAGGAGGAGCAGTCTACCACTGCTGCTTCAGACTGATAACAAAAATTTAAAAAAATGAAAAAAAATTGAATTTATTCGTGCGACATTTGTTATGTTTAAGAGATTATGTTTGTATTATCATATGTCGAAACCACAAGAGCTCTGATTTGGAAAATAAACATATCTATATATCTTTGTATTAAAAAATAAGATATTCTAAATCTAAACTTATTATATCATTACAAGTTCTAAGACAAAAAATCAGCATGCATTACTAGGGGTTTTGAAAAGATATCAAATTTTAAAAAGTTTTGCATTATTCAAATGAAAATGTACAAAATTTATAAAACATAAATTCCAAATTTTTTCATCAAAAATTGTGTTAGAAGAGGTGTACAAATCCATATAAAGACATCAAAAATACTGCACACATGTCTTTCATTTAGTGGAACTCTTCAATTCGAGGGAAGAATCTAAAACAGTTAAAACTACGTTGTGTATGACCTTAAAGTTTAAATTTTTCAAATTCGAAAATTATCCAATTTTCATAAAAAATTCAAATCTTTTCAGGAACGATTTTGCTACAAATTTTTTCAGTTTTTTTTTTCATGTGAATCAGTTTTAAATCTACTCGATTTCGTAAAGGATGACTGCACTTAAGGAAACTTAAAAATTGCGACATAATCAATTTTAAAGATGGACATTTTTCTTTTAATGGTAGAAATGGTAAATGTCTTAACTGCAACTTTGTGTAATTACGTTAATTAAAAGTTCGTATTAACGAAGGTCGAAGTCGATTTTATAGGGCGGGGTCATCGCATATTCTGGAATCTCCATAGGATAATGAGTACGCCCACCTTTTTACAGGCTTAATGCATAGTCAGCGCATGTTTGTCTATTGTTCTCCTTTTTATGGTAGTTGTATATTTATATACATTACCTCATATCATAAGGAGATCAATAGACAAGCATGCGCTCATGGTTAAAAAGAAAAAAAAACTGTTTCTCGTGTGTTCACTTTCTCTATAGTAAACAGGCCATTTTGACCACGTTGTTACCTGTTGAATATTATAATTAACCACGTGATTTCTATACCCAGGTAACTCTGTGAATACTAAAATTCCATCACGTGACGTGTAAGGAAACACGCATTCTGTTGGGCGATAGTGATTGTCCATATCTGTTTCAATTCATTCCCATCGAGCACGGGCTATTCTTTTTTCTCTTAGATATCTAAAAGATTATTCTTATATTTATCTCAAAATCATTTCATTTTACTATCTTTATATATTTTTGAGTGCATTATATGTTTCTACATGTTCATAGTCTTCATGAAGAAAGAGATTCATTTATTTGTTTTGAACCATTGTTTAATATAAACATCTTAAGTAAGATCCAGTAAATAAAATTGAAATTCCCAAGCACGCTAATTTATAGGGAAAAGTAATTATAAAAGAAACTAAAAATTTTTTTTTTAAAAGTGTGATGTTTTTCTTTCTTTTTTATAAAAGGGAAAAATAAAGTAAGTCTTACTGCTGTTAGCGGGTCTCGATCCCGGATCTGAATATTATTGATATTCTGCAATACCGACTGAGCTAGTCGGCACTTAAATTCGAACACGAAAATTGTTGACATCAGCCATTGCTTTTGATTATCAATGAGAATGACTATTTCTACCGGCCGGTGTTATTTGTTATTAGTTATATACTTTATTTGAAAAATTAAAAGATACAAGTGACAAACATATGACGAGAGAGAGCGAGAAAGCACTAAATATAAATACACTATTCTAATTTTAGGCCACTCATAACAATATTAGCTCCACCTCTTATGCATATTTATAAATTTTATCTTCATTCAAGGGCAGATAAATCTAATTTCCCGATATTTGCAGAGAGGTGGGGTAAGGAAACAACGAATTATTTTATTGCAACGCAGTTTATAACCTTTATGACTTTGCATTTCATTTGGAAATAGACCAAACTCTAAAACAAATGACTTCCGACAGAAATAAAAACAAAAAAAAAATGTGACAACAGAGATTGAAAAAGACCCAAAAACCGTCGTTAAGTGCAGTCATCCTTTTCCCAAAAACAGCATTGTTTTACTAGAATGAAAAACAGATGCTGCACCTTGCATTTAAGAGATTAGATTTGTTTATAAATCCACTTCTTCATCATAACTTTTAGGTTACTTTTATTATTAATATTACAACACTGATAGACATGTTTGACAAAATGTAGAATTTCAAAAATAAATTACTTTGTAAATACAGATAATTCAAATCCAACACCTCTGTCAGCATTGACATCATTGGGAATCCCATTTAAATGGTGCAACTCTGTTGTACAAGCTGATCCAAAGAGAAAGGTCCAACACATACATCGATTTAACAGAAAACAATGCCCAAGGGATAAAGATTGAAACGTTGCTTTAAGAAGTCAAGAGTTGTGAGTGCAAAGAATTTATTGTTTTATATGGTTTTTTTATTTTTCTTTTTTGTATATAAGTACAAGTAAAGTATTCCAAATTCATACTCCAACATATCTGTTAGCATAGACATCATCGATAATTCTGAAGTCAGAATCAGCATAAATGGTGAAGTTTTGATGTATCATCTTGTTCAGAGAGAGGGACCAAATGTCTTTATTGATTTAACAGAAGACACGGACCCATGGATAGAGATTGAAACTTTGGTTTAAGTAGTCAAGAGTTGTGAGTCCAAATTCATACTCCAACATAACTGTAAGCATAGACATCATCGATAATTCTGAAGTCAGAATCAACATAAATGGTGAAGTTTTGATGTATCATCTTGTTCAGAGAGAGGGACCTAATGTCTTTATTGATTTAACAGAAGACATGGACCCAGGAATGAAAATAGAAACATTAATATTAGAAGTAATGAATGGTAAGTGCAAAGAATTTATTGTTCTATATGAAAATTTTATTTATTTTCTTTTTGAACGTTTTTTTTTTCATTAATTTGAAAAGGAATACCAGAGATAAGGTGACAAAACCATTTGAGTAATCAAAGTACTGAAAGTACTCATGGGAGTACCCACAAAACTAAAAAAAATTGGGAAAGAAATTTCATTTCTTATCATTTATTGAACATGTCATTTAAACATAAGAAATTTTACAATACATAAAACGTGTTGGAGAGTTGGCACGGCCTTTTCAGAAGCCAAAAAAGTGTTCCTATAAATTTTTACCAAATAATCCAGAAATGATTTGTCCATATTGGTGATAGGAAGACAATACAGCAGTATTGAGGGTAGGTAAATTCAAACTCTATGTGGAATTGAAAAACTCCACTGTGGAAATAGGAGAAGAATTAATATCAGAAGTAGAGACAATTTTTAATTTTAAATCAAAATCGATGAAAAAAATATCAACTATTGTTAGTTTGGTGTATCTTTTCAAATCAACCACATTTTCTACATTGATCGTTTTAACAGAAGACAATGACCCTGGGATAAAGATTGAAACTTTGGTTTAAGAAGTCAAGAGTTGTTAGTGCAAAGAATTTATTGTTTTATATGCTTTTTTAATATTTTCTTAATTGTATATAAGTACAAGTAAAGTATTCGAAATTCATACTCCAACATATCTGTTAGCATAGACATCATCGATGATTCTGGAGTCAGAATCAACATAAATGGTGAAGTTTTGATGTATCATCTTGTTCAGAGAGAGGGACCTAATGTATTTATTGATCTAACAGAAGTCACAGACCCAGGGATGAAAATAGATACATTAATATTAGAAATCATGAATGGTAAGTGGAACGAATTTATGTTATATATATCGCAAATTTGGAAATTTTTACGTCAATTTCATTTCGCTAATCGGGTTCAAAATACTTTGTTAACAGTTTCTTATTGTTGAATTATTTTAAAGAAAATTTGTTGCGAATGCAATGGACTCGCAAATTTGCTAAAAAAAGTATCTTCAGCAAAAATTTCCAGATTTACAGTATATACATATTTTCCTTTTGAATATTTTTTTTCATCAATTTGAACCCCTCTCGGAGTTAGGTAATCCGCATTGAGTTGTAGCTCAGGGAATTTCCCCCGACTCTGCTGACTTTGTTCTGCAGGCCGATGTAGTTGTTGGAGCTTGTACATGCAAGAACTTCGTGGTAGGGGAGATTGGACTGGATTATTCCAGTCCAACCACTTGTTAAGAGAGAAGGGCCAGATGTATTTCTTGATTTAACAGAGGACATGGACCAAGGAATAAAGACAGAGACACTAATATTAGAAATCATGGATGGTAAGTGCAAAAAATTTATTGTTCTATACCATAAATTTGGAAATTTTTACGTCAATTTCATTTTGCGAATCGGGGTCAAAATGCTATTGATTAATTTTTGCGTTTCAAAATTTTGCAAATGACCACTACTTTGTAAACATTTTCTTACTGTATTTGAGTTCACTGTTATCTTCCTGGGAAGCAAACAGAATCCGGTTCCTGAGGTCCATCACACGCAAAAGGAAATCATTAGGGTTCTCCTTCGGATTTTGTGTCGCACTGGCGAGTTCACTATACAACTCAGTAGCATTTTTTTCTGCGTAGTGTCCTCTTAGAATACTTCTCAGAGTAGCCAGATTTATGTCAGGTCGTCCATCAAGGTAACTACGAAGACTCGAAGATGGTACAACTGCCTTGATTACACCATCAATAATGTCAACCTCTGAATATCCCTTCTGTTTACCAGTTTCGATTTGTCGAATTAAGCTTGTGTAAGAAATCCCTGCCTTACAATCAACCTGGCCGCTGATTTTAAAGTCCTTGTGTAGCTTACAGCTGTGGGGTTTTTTTTCTTGACTTCCGGTTTCTTTTCTTTTTCTTCCTCTGAAATCCCTGGAGACTTTGTGTCCTTTGCACTTTCAGTTTCCGCTTTCATACCCACAGTTTTCTCAAGTTCTTTCTTAGCTGCCTCTGCAAAAGTGAATTTTACTGAAAGCAATGTACCAGACTGTGTGCCTTCCATCTCCTTCATGAAGAATTGATCTGCTTGCATAGCCACCACTAGTCCACCCTTGGAAGAATCAACAGTCTCCCCGAATTCCTCCACAATTCCCTTCAGTACGTTCAGTGGCGCCATCATCAGCTTTGATCTCCCCTCCAACATCTCCTCTGTCAACTCTGCCATGAGAAGATCCGTGTCTCCAAAATGTTACCCTGGCCTGGCAGAATCTAAAAAGAACAGGAGAGGTGAAACACGTTACAACGTTTATTTGGCGGGTTTCAGTAGTTATAAAGTCTAACAAACAACATATGCATTATTACATATACATGCACTCATTTAGTCTAGGGGATTTACAATAACTAGTTTACTATCACATCAAAGTATCACTGACTAGAATAGAACATGTGACTTGCATCTTCCGGATGATAATTTATCAATAAAATAATTAATAATACCATATCTGTATGTCCAAAACAGCCAAAACACATTCACAACAGTATTTGTTTACGTTTTGCCTCAAACCGGAAATAGATTACAAACTCTAAAGAATAACTCTTAACCGAGCAACACAGCTAATTCCGGAAATAAATGAAATTTTATACATTCGTTAGAAAATCAAATCTATACGTTAAGGAAATACTTTCTGTGATTATAAACATGACAATTCTGTACATAAAATCTATTTACTATTGTTTAAACTCAAAATAAAGACTTTACACTGAACTCGAACCACGTGACTAGACCATGCTGCTGCATCAAAATATTCACAAATACATTGAAATTCACCTAATCACAATATTTCAAGTAACAATGTTTTATATCAAACATATTATATATAAAGAAAACAGTTAAAAACATGTTAACATGTATTAATTTGAGTTCTTACCTAAAAAGAACAGGAGAGGTGAAACACGTTGTTTATTTGGCGGGTTTCAGTAGTTATAAAGTCCAACCCAAAATATACCCCACATTCTGGATTTACAATATGATATATATAAACTATATAACCTGATAGATTATACTAAAAATGTGGGTGGCTGAAACCCAATATAAACTACGTCACACGTTTCGAGATAACTTTTTCTAAATTTAGACTCTATATATTCTCTATATACCTTTTCTTACCTTTTCTAAATATAGCCTATATACCTTTTCTATTTCTTAGAGGAGTTCCTACTCAGAGGAGTTTTCTTTTATCTATATATAATTCCTCAGAGGAGTTCCTTCTATCTATATATAATATACGAAATATAATAGACTAGACTCTGCTCCTCGTCAATAGACTCTGCTCCTCGGAGGAGTTTTCATTTATCTATATATAATATTACAAACGGAGTTTTCTTTTATCTATATATATATTATTCCTCAGAGGAGTTCCTTCTATCTATATATAATATACGAAATCTAATAGACTCTGCTCCTCGGAGACGGAGTTTTCTTTTATCTGATATTCCTTTCGCTATTCTCATAAACGTCGGAAACAATTTAAAGGGGGAGGGGGGAATAAACTTAGGAATTATAAAGTATAAACTGTTGTTTCATGCTAGGAACTCCTCAGAAGAGTTAAGTTTTAAAGTCTTCATGGACGATCTATCCGTAAAGGTATAGATTTCACGGACTACAATTCATGCATGAAAATGTAGCATCTTACCGCGGATCAACTGTTGATTTCTCCCATTTACTTACTGGACTTTACCTAGGCTACTTAAATTTACTAAATATTCTTTGAAAAAAAATGGCACAATATTTGGATAGTTCCGATCTTGTTATTTGTCCGTATGACAAAACACATGTTGTCCGAAGAGGAAGACTACCTCGTCATCTAATAAAATGTCAGAAAAATCTTTCGAGCAAGGACTTAAAAGACTTCACCACATGTGAATACAACTTTTCACACAAAATATAAAGAGGCGAAGGTGCAGAACATTACCACCATTGCGAGGACAAGAAAAGATACGACGGGTGGTGGAGAGGGAAAGTTGCGCAAAAAAGAAAGGTGACACTTCTCTCCTTCTTTACAAAGATCTCATAATAGAGGGAGAGAATTGGGACGAGGAATTGGAGCCATTTCCTACCAAGCACTGTGCTCCAATTCAAGAATTGGAAAAGATAAAAGACTGTGATTGTGTCAAGAAGGGTGAAACTTCTCTCCCTCAATATACAGATTTCGAAATAGAGGGAGAGAATTGGGATGAAGAACTGGAATCCTTGAATTGAAAATTTAAAAAAAAAAACTTTCAAAGTGGATTATTCTAACATTTAAACTCCGTCTCTAAAATTAGTCTCATAGAACAAGAAAGATAACTCTTTTAATTTCCCAAACAGTCATGAAAATAAATACTTCAAAGAGTTGTCTTTTTTGTATTGACAAACATGGTCAACTCCAAACTTCTACAATATTTCTTTCACTATTCTCATAAACTTCAGGAACAATTAGGAGGAAGGAGATAAACTTAGGCTCACCTGTTGGTTTATCTCGTTTACTGTTATTGGACATTAAAAAACTTTCAATGTGGATTATTCATACAGTTTTAACTCTGTTCATGTATGTATTTAAATATATATTTTCAATGCAATTTTGTATTTGATTGTTGGTGTTTTAGAAATAATATTTTTAAAAGATTTTAAAACATATTTAAATAAAGTTAAATAAACATAGAGATTTTCATGTTTTTATTTCTAATACAGACAACAAACATGGGAAATCTGTAACACTGGAGTTACAGGATATAAAAGCATTTCCACCAATGTTAAACATCGTGGAAAGGATGTATGTTGCCGTTGAACGAAACAAGAGGATGTGGACAATGCCAGCTGGCGTTAAACTATACAAGGATTCATCAGCATCCCACTGGGGCGCTTCCTACAAGTTTAGGACCACAAAAAGTATCACGATTGCAACTGGAATCCTTGAATTGAAAATTTAAAAAAAATTTCAAAGTGGATTATTCTAACATTTTTAACTTTGTCTCTAAAATTAGTCTCATAGCACAAGAAAGATAACTCTTTTTATTTTCCAAACAATCATGAAAATAAATACTTCAAAGAGTTGTCTTTTTTGTATTGACAAACATGGTCAACTCCAAACTTCTACAATATTCCTTTCACTATTCTCATAAACTTCAGGAACAATTAGGAGGAAGGAGATAAACTTGGGCTCACCTGTTGGTTTCTCTCATTTACTGTTATTGGACATTTTAAAAATTTTCAATGTGGATTATTCATACAGTTTTAACTCTGTTCATGTATGTATTTAAATATATATTTTCAATTTTGTATTTGATTGTTGTTTTAATTTATTCCTTCGAATTTTATCTATACAATAGAATTTAGAATATATACTGTTTGCTTTTACTTTTCTTCGCTTTTTTTTTGGAAACTGTTAAATTGTGTTGCTCCTTCAAATTTTATACACCATGTGTACTAGCATTACCATCCCCTTAAAACTCATTGTAAAATAATTATGTATATATTTTAAATAATTTTAAGTACTGTGTAAGCTTAAAACCTAAAAAGCTATGAGGGGTTTTATATACAGTAGACCTTCAGATATCCAGATGCTTGCATGATGTTATTTTGTTTTTATTTAACTGGTGATTTAGATATCTGAACAAATTAACTAGGAACCAATGCCTCCAGATAAATGAAGCTCCACTGTATAAATATTATTATCTCCCCAGTTATACTTCTTCCACCAGTATATTTTCTTTGCATAGATATATTAAAGAACTTTTACTTGTAATTTTTAAATAATTTTATTATAGGCAAAAACCATAAAACAAATCTAAAACAATAATAATGTAATTGTAAAAAACAAACAAAATATTCACATTGAGCTTTCATAACTTATTTAAAAAAAAACTGACAATTAACTCTACCTTGACAAAACTTTTGTAGAAAATTATCAAACACTTAAAAAGATTACAATATAAAATGTAGTATAAGCTTATTTGGAACAACATCTTCATTCCTATGCTATTGTTTTAGTTATATTACTTAAATAACCAAGCAAAAAAGCTGTATCAGTCCAAACTTCTTAATCAGTTTAACAATGAAAAGTAGAGTTAAATGTGACAGTAATGTTTTAATTATCAGTGTTATGCTAACTAACAAAACTATTCGACTTTAAATATAACTTAAAAATATATCTTGGAATGATCGCACCAGCAGAATTAAAGTTTATCTGCTCTGACTATATTTTTACATTTACTTTTGGAATGATCATACAGGGATATATTCATCTGACTAGATTTTAAAATCTACATATTAAACTATATAATCTATACTACAAATGTACTTAAAAATAAATACCATGGAAAGTATTAAGTTTATCAAAATAATGGCAAAATATATAACTAATAACTACTTTGGTAACTTTGTAAGGGAAAAACCCTATACAAAACACAAATACATTGAAAACAATCTGAGCAATAATACATCGTGACTTTGTGAGGAGTAAACAACCACATAACAGGAATGATATTCACTGCTTGCATAAAAAATGAAAATTCACCTCAGAGCAGAATTTCGTATTAACCATGAAATAAATGTAAACAGAGTGTTTGTGTTTGTTGGCATAGTAAACCACAATGATTTGGTTAATATGTAAGGTATTCAAATCATATACAAAATGATGATACTAAATTCAAAAACTGTACTACTTAAAAATTTATATCATGACAAGTTACATACTTTATAAAAATATGAATAAATAGTAGCTACTTTGGTTACTTTTTCTAAGGGAAAATCCATACAAAACACAAACAAATACATTGAAAACAAGCTGAATAATGATTGGATGTAAATTTGTGATACATATACAAATCAGGGATGGTATGCACTGCTTCACCTTACAAAATATTATGAAAACTCACTCATAACATGAAATGACATTAAAACATGAGGTAGTTGTGAATGGAGATTCATCCTACTTGTAAACGTTCTGCAGGCCTTCTAATTCTCTGCCCCCTCCTTATTGGTTGATGTCTCCTTCTGCATGGTCTACGGTTCCTTTGCCTTGGAAAAATTTTTCTGAAGAGTCTTTTCACCAGATTGAATATTAGTTGTTCTATTTCTCTTTGGTAATTCTTATAAATAAATCCCGCAAGAGCCAAAAGAGCACCTAAAATGTTGTATTTATAAATCAAATAATGGAGGTTTTGGAGAATTTTAAATTAAACACCAGTTTCTTGAATTGGGTAGAACTTTCCTTCGGTTTCTGAGAAACATTATTCTGTTTGAAAGTTTGGTGTAGACATGTCAAGAGGTACATCAACATATACTCCAACACTTCTTTGAAGTCTTCTCTTTTGTCTTTTTTAAGTATATGATCGAAATGATACTAATGATCCATGAAAATGCGGAAAATGTTGATGATACAACTGGAATCAAATATTAATGAAAAAAAATCAGTCTAACTTGACACGGAAGCAACAGAATAATAGTCATTTTCATTTACACTATATTGACTAAAAGTATTTACAGAAAAAGAAGAAAAGGCATGACTTTGATGACTATATCTTGGTCGATCCTTTTTTTCTTTTTAATGTGTGTGTAAATAAGAATACTTCCTAAAATAATTATAACAACAGTAAAAAGTGAAATTATAACACCAAGATTTTGTAAATGGTGGTGAGCCAGAGAATGGACGTGTTGATGATGTTCCATCCTTCTTGGTTGTTTCTTCATTTTTCCAGTGCTGAAAAAATGCTAACCCTTATAAAAATGGACTTTATAAGAAAAAAGAATTAGATAGATTACACGATCAGTACGTACTGGTTCCTGCCGACAAAGCAAGTAACAACATTGTCTTCGTTTGTAAGGCTCATTATATAAATTGCATTTTAGAAGAACTTGGATTTAATTCTACGAGTGGTAATCCTACTTATACATATACTACTCTTTCTAAGGAAGAAATTCTTCAAAATCACCTGTCAGTTTTGAATACTTTTAATATTCCACAGAGCCAAAATGAATTTGAACTACCTTATATATATTGGATTCCGAAACTTCATAAGAATCCTTACAAACAAAGATACATTGCAGGTTCCAGTAAATGTTCAACCAAGCCTCTTTCGTTACTTCTCACTAAAATATTGACAGTAGTGAAGGAAAAACTTCAAGAGTACTGTACAACTATATATTCAAGAAGTGGTGTAAATCAGATGTGGATACTTAAAAATTCTAAAGAACTTTTGGACAATTTGAAATCACAAGACTTTACAAAAATCAACAGCATAAAAACTTACGACTTTTCAACTTTATACACAACAATTCCCCACGACAAATTAAAATCCAGGCTTTTTGATATCATTGACAGCTGCTTCTTCAACAAAAATGGAACTCGTAAGTTTACTTACCTCGTCATTGGTCATTTGAAAAATTATTTTGTTAAAACAGATTCTGATTGCACACATAAGTACTCTGAAGTTGACATCAAGAAGATGCTTGAGTTTCTGATTGACAATATCTATGTGGTTTTTGGAGACCAGGTATTCCAACAATCTATTGGAATTCCCATGGGTACAAATTGCGCTCCGTTATTAGCAGACTTATTTTTATATTCATATGAAGCAGAATTTATGCAAAATCTTTTGCGTGAAAAGAAGAAAACACTTGCTGTGGCCTTCAACTCGACATTTAGATATATCGACGACGTATTGTCAATTAATAATGATAATTTCCATTCCTACGTCGACACGATATATCCTGGTGAGCTTGAGATAAAAGATACCACAGAGTCCGACACTTCTGCTTCATACTTGGATATTTTACTTGAAAAAGACACTAATGGTAATCTAACAACCAAGCTATATGATAAACGTGATGACTTTAACTTTTCTATCGTCAACTTCCCTTACTTATGCAGCAATATACCTTCATCACCTGCATACGGAGTATTTATATCTCAGTTGATTCGATACGCAAGAGCATGCTCTACGTATGAACAATTTCTTAAACGAGGTAAATTATTGACAAGCAAGTTGATGAAACAAGAATATCAACAGTCTCGTTTAAAGTCATCATTTCGTAAATTCTATGGTCGATACAATGACCTTGTCAGCAAATACAATTTATCATTGAATGAAATGCTGACTGACGTTTTTCATACCAATTGTTAGTCCATTATTTATACACTGAATTGACTACGGATTTTTTCCGTTATTTCCTGATTATGACAATGAGCACACGGCGGGTGTGACCGGTCAGCAGGGGATGCTCACTCCTCCATGGCACCTGATCCCACCTCTGATGTTTCGGAGGTCCGTGTTTGCTCTGCTCTTGTTTTGTATATTTGTTTAATGGACGTTGAGATTGAATACTGTTCGTTATTTCCATATCCTTATCCAGTAAATCTTATTGTAATTTCTCTAAAAATAATGAAACCAAATTTAAATCTACTGCTAACTTTTATCAAAATGGATATTAAAAGCTATCTGGTATATCATATTGCAATTTCTCAAATCAATTTATGATAATAAATCTAAATCTACTTGTCAGGATAGCTGATGTACAATATCACTTTATAAAGTTATTTATCATAATATATATATTCATGTGTTGACAATTCATAGAAATGATATGTCAAGGAGTTCATAAAATAATATAAATAAAATAATTAGAAATCTGATAAAACTTATTCAAATCTATGTTTGTGAAATGAAATTGTCCTCCACAATGACAATTTATTTTCATGGTAGATTAAAATTCTGGTCAAGGTCTAGCTCTTGATTTCCAGTTGTTTAAATTGGCAACTTTTCATCTTTAAAGATAAACTCAATGCTTCTTCTGATAACACTTTAGAAGTTTTATTCAATGTTTTAATCGATAAGACCTTCTAGTTATTACTCGTCTTAATGTGACTACTGTAATATTGGATTCAAGCAAAGGGATACTTACACATTTAATGCCATTTAAGTACAGATCTATACTCTCTCTCACATGTAGGTTTTCTTTGAGTGATGCACATGTGTAATCGGTGGATTCGATAACCAAAAGTTTCACATTCGAACAAGTTAGATCTAGTTTTGATCCGTCAAAAAACCTCGGAAATTTCAGGGTTGAAATTGCTTCGTTTAGACATCCACTGTACACACCATATCTAGTCTAGGTCACCTACACGTTTGTTGCATCGATGCATGGTCTCACACCAAACGTCTAGGAGCATTCCACTATAAATATTTTTACTTCATAACGAGGCTTATCCAGAATTTGATAAAGCCTGTGATTGGTTGAACAAAAATAAACATTTGACAGCAGAGTTTTGGCTGATCTTAGAATCGACTTTCCTTTAAAAACATCACAGAAAGTATACCTGGAGAAATTAGCAAATAGGTTCGACATATTTGCAGTGCTAGCCACGGGTTATTGGAAATCACTGTTATACGTTATTTAACCGAAATGATGCTTGAAGTTGAAGATAATTTACAGTGTGCCGTATTTATATAGGTCATTAGTCATCTGGTACACACAGTGCGTATGCGGGTGTAGGAGTTTGCAGATTACATAATAATCAGTCTAAATGTTAAACTACACACTTTCTAATCACTTGCTGAATTAAAAAAAAAAGAAATGTATAGAATGTTTGACAGTATATGCTTATTTACTTTTTAAATGTAATGACTTTCAGCAGAGTCACCATATAAAATTAGAGTTAACGTTCTTTAACAGCGCCGCCCCGTGGTGAAAATTTTATCTACATTATGCTCCAAGGCGTTTGAGTGGGGGGTCAAACGACTTGCGTGACCTAGGCTAACACCATATCCAGCCCATGCACAGTTCCCTCCTTCGTCACATACCTGATTTAGTCTATACTCTTTTGCTAACACAGCAGACGCATTACAATGAAAACTATCATCATCCTTACAGTTACAGTGTCGGAAATAGCCATTTTCAAGATTTCGTAAAATGTAAACACAATCGCATTGAAGAACCGAACGGCGGGAAACTTAATTGTTAACTCGTACATTTAATAAGTCGTTGTACTCTCCTAAGTGTGAGATAATGCTCGTTTATCTAATTATGTTTCAATTCATATTTATATATATATTAATTAAACTTTTCCTTAAATTTAACATTATTTGTTCAAATAAATACTACCAGGAATTCATCCTTTTATTTTATTTTCTTCCTTTTATTATTCTTTAATTTACGTTTCTACTCTGTGACTGAATCAGTAGCACAGATTCTGACCCTCGATTTGTCCAAATTTATGATATAAATATAAAATGATATAATGGTATCAGTATGGGATAGCTTCAACTTGATTTATAAATTGATGAATGTGGAATTTGAATATTGAATAAATATAGAATGGTGTAATATAGTCATTATGGAACAATTTAAATTTATCTTTCATTCACTTTAATTAGAAATCTTTTATATCTGAATAAAGAAAACAAGTCTGTGTTAGGTTTCAATATTTATATTTAATTATTAAAGTACGTTAGACTGATTAAAGATGACTTTGTGGTTTTTGAAAAGTAAATATATTTTGGAAGACTTGATTTTCTAAATGAATGATGATAGACATAAGTGATATTCATTTAATCAGAATAAAAAAAGGTCGTCCTAAGTAAAGTTTCATCAGTGAAAAATAATAGACATGTTGGTAGAGGATGTGTCCGGAAAAATGAGTGATAGAACAGTTTAATATAAAGGAGAAAAGATAATCTGAGCAAATCACTTTCAACATCGCCTATCAATTTGAAACCAAGATTGTTAAGGATAAACTTAACAACTCAAATGGACTCCTCTTTTCCGAAAAAAAACAGGGGTATTTCCATAACATTATACGTAGGAGAACATTGGATTCATCTACAAGGTAATTATTAAAGCTATTTTTTAATTAAATACTAATACACAAACCGAGTAAATGTACTAAATTCTTAAAAATTTTATTCCTTAAGTATTTTTAAAAGATTTTAAAACATATTTGGGTAAAGTGTTTTAAAAATAGTATTTTTAAAAGATCTTGAAACATATTTGAGTACAAGTGTTTATGAAGTAGTATTTTTAAAAGATTTTAAAACATATTATAGTAAAGTGTTTTAGAAGTAGTATTTTTAAAAGATTTTAAAACATATTAGAGTAAAGTGTTTTAGAAATAGTATTTTTAAAAGATTTTAAAACATATTAGAGTAAAGTGTTTTAGAAATAGTATTTTTAAAAGATTTTAAAACATATTTAAATAAAGTTAAATAAACATAGAGATTTTCATGTTTTGATTTCTTTTCTTATACAGACAACAAACATGGGAAATCTGTTACACTGGAGTTACAGGATATAAAAGCCTTTCCACCAATGTTAAACATCGTGGAAAGGATGTAGGTTGCCGTTGAACGAAACAAGAGGATGTGGACAATGCCAGCTGGCGTTAAAATATACAAGGATTCATCAGCATCCCACTGGCGCGCTTCCTACAAGTTTAAGACCACAAAAAGAATCACGATTGCAAAGTACTATGATGCAATCTGGTTACACATTCAAGGTATGAACAATTTTTGAATAATATTTAACAAAAAATTATCAAACATATGATTATTAAGTTATGGTGTTACAAAGAAAACATGAATTTATTTGCAGATAATAAGAAAGGGAAAAGCGTCAATCGGGACTTAAAGGACTTCAAATCCCTATGTAGTGATGCAGTACAAAAAGGATGCCAAGAACTATATGATGACATCGTTCGTGAAAATACATCGTCAAGAGTTCCTACTCCTCCGCCACCACCCTTTGACGACGACGATGATCTTCCGGTATGTTTTAATACTTTCACATAATTATAATGCATACAACAATACAAAGAAAAATCAGATACTTGTAAAATAATATTTCTAATTGTATTCACAAGTCAAGTTATATATTTTTTTTCTTTAAAAAAAGGATTATACTTAAGATATGAATAAGTTTTATTCTTTGTATGTACAGGGTCCATCAACATTGGCTGCTGATGATGACACCGACGAAGCAAATTATGAAGACGACGATGACGACGAACCCTTATCGTTATTTTAAAATAAAGAAGAAGAAATTATTTTTCTAAATTGGCATTGTTTGGACTTCAGGAATTTTGTATGATAGTTTATACGACTTTTGGAAATGGACATTTTAATTCTACACTTTAAAATATATGCATTACGATGATGTTATTTTATCATTTTTATGATTGATAGAAAGTTCAGTCGTCACGTAAATTGATATAGAAAATAATATATTTTTAAATTTAAGTTCAGACGAGACATATTTATTGATAAAATTAAAGTCCAATAAGTTGAATTAAGTTTACTTGTTTAACTTTGAAGTCATTATTTTGTAAGCATGGAGTAACATATGTAGCTTAATTTAGTTATTTTAGTGCATTTAAGATCTTGTTACATTCTTTGCCATGGGCACAAAATATGCATGTTTTTTTATGTAATATTTCGATAGTGCTAATAGTTCTGCAATAATATGTATAAAGTCATCATACTTACATTGTTGAAATAGATTGACTTATAAAAAGAGATGATTTGTTTAGAACACAGAATTACATAAAGTGTGTGTTAAGGTATACTTTTGAAGTGTAAGAATTCATAATAATTATACACATGTGCATTTGATCAGCATATCTTGGTTACATCTGAAGAAGTTCATTGGTATAAAAGTCTGAGATTAATTTCCCATTCCATTCATACACCATTGCATTCTTACTCATACAATGTCAGCATTGATATAGTAGATGACATTAAAGCTGAACACGACTGGTAAATAGGCATACGCCATTTCTGATAGCATTATCTACGATACATCCATTCTAGGGTATACTCGTCGCTTTCGTTACACCTAACTGCTTTATTGTCACAGGCATCGGTGTGGAATGGCGACCCGTGTTCGTGCTGGTTATCTTGCATTACATTTGTTCATATTTTATTGCAATTACGTTTATCTATGTTGTTTGTATACTGCTCTGACTTATGCAGCTATAATTGTAAATTTATTTGGTATCTTTCTTTCCTGCATTAGACAAAGTATTACGTTATAATTCTCGCTACCAAGTCCTGTATAGCATACGTCCGTCTACACCGGTGTTGACTGATTAAACTGAACAGCCTCTAATTCTTGCCCTATTTATATGGGTCTGCAGGGTAGCGAGTCTAGGGAACTAAAATGGCGGATACATTTCTTTTACGAATCGTGTTCAGCTTTAATGTTGCCATAACAATGAATGGAGAATGTAAATACTACAAGATGGTCCAGCGCAAGGAACCAACAATCATAATGAATGGAGAATGTAAATACTACAAGACGGTCCATTGTGGATGAGGATGAGTCTGAGGAGATGGGCGTAAAGATTGAAACAATGGTGTTTATGGAAGAAATCAACAGTGGTAAGAACAATATTTATTTACTTATGCTGAATATTTTAGCTACTATCTTACTTGAAGTAGTTCTCAAATAGTTTCATTGTTCTTTTTCATTTTTTTATTCAACATTATATTTCTCAACATTTAACACACTTGAAATTTATTAAATACTAGAAAACTGACCAGTCAGCAAGGGCCCCGCCATGGGGTAGAATTAAAAGGGTGATTAATAAATGTACAAAGAAAAAAGCAACAGCAACTGTATTCTTAAAATTTCATCATAATTCCTGAATATTCAAAAACCTGAAAATAATATTCTTGTATTTACATTAGGCAGTAAAGAACAACTTAACATTGAATTTATATTTAAACAATTATGAATCTTGTGTTATATAAAATGCCAGCCTTCAATGAATGCAAATATCATGAAGGCTTGACCTTAAGTTCAAACAAACAGCAGTTGCAGACAAAGGTTTTAATTAATCTTAAAGTGAAAGATAAAGAGAAGCCTACTAAATTTTCTGCAGCAGGCTAGATAATTAATCCCAAGGGATTAATTGTACCTCTCTCATCATTTTCTTCTAAAGTTACAATAAGAACTTTTTCAGTATTTATGATAGAATGGGGTTTTTATACAACTACATTGAAAATTGAAAACATTCTTGAATTAATACATTTAAAAAAAAAGGAAAAAAGTGAAAAAAAAAGTACCCTGGTAAATCAAAAAATCTTCTGTAATCTATTTCTTTTTTTAGGATTGAATTCAATGAAATCATAACAATCAAACAAAAATAAATAATAAAAATTTATATTTAAATCCACATTTCAGAGTGTTCAACTGTTCATAGCATTCCAAATTGATTTAACTTCAAAACAAACTTCATTTGCAGACAGAGGTGGTAATTAATCTCAAAGTGACAGATAAAGATAATCCTCTGGATTTTCTTCAAGAGGAAAGCTAATTAATCTCATGGGACTCCTAGTAGCATTCAGTTTACTGAATGGGAACATCTTCAGCAGTTATCTCTCTTTGCCAATGCATTATTATATAAAGTTAAGGAATCTACCCCACCACCCCAGCTCCAAACCAAGGGACATAGAGAACCAAACTAAGCATCAAAATATGTATTTTTGCCTACTGAACTACCGTACCAAATCTGATCTTAATTGGGCAACCATAAAAAAAGTTGCCTGTTCATTCTTATGCATAGTTAAGGAATCTACCCCACCACCCCAGCTCCAAACTAGAAGACAAAGAGAATCAAACTTAGCATCAAAATATGTATTTCTGCTTATTAAACTACCATACCAAATTTAAACTTGATAGGGCAACCATAACAAAAGTTATTAGAAAAAAACAGAAAATTTGTGGACGGAAGAGTGACAGACGGACAGACAGACAGACAGACAGACAGACGGACGGACGGACGGACAGACAGAGTGATTACTATAGGGCACCCGCAAATCCTTGCGGGGCCCTAATAAATACCATTTCAGAACTGGATGAATCTACATGTAACTCAGATGTTGAGGGCATCGATGACGATAATGTCATCGTGGAGGAGGAGGAATGGTCTACCACTGCTGATTCAGACTGATAACAAAAATTTAAAAAATGAAAAAAATATGAATTAATTCGTGCGACATTTGTTATGTTTAAAAAATTATGTTTGTATTATCATATGTCGAAACCACAAGAGCTCTGATTTGGAAAATAAACATATTTATATATCTTTGTATTAAAAAATAAGATATTCTAAATCTAAACTTATTATATCATTACAAGTTCTTAGACAAAAAATCAGCATGCATTACCAGGGGTTTTGAAAAGATATCAAATTTTGAAAAGTTTTGCATTATTCAAATGAAAATGTACAAAATTTATAAAACATAAATTCCAAATTTTTGCATCAAAAATTGTGTTAGAAGAGGTGTACAAATCCATATAAAGACATTAAAAATACTGCACACATGTCTTTCATTTAGCGGAACTCTTCAACTCTAGGGAAGAATCTGATAAAACTATGTTGCGTATGACCTTAAAGTTTAAATTTTTCAAATTCGAAAATTATCCAATTTTCATTCAAAATTTCAAATCTTTTTAGGAATGATTTTGCTACAAATTTTTTCAGTTTTTTTTTTTCATGTGAACAAGTTTTACATCTACTCGATTTCGTAAATTTTCCCCAAAACAGCATTGTTTTACTAGAATGAAAAACAGATGCTGCACCTTGCATTTAAGAGATTAGATTTGTTTATAAATCCACTTCTTCATGATATCTTTTGGGTTACTTTTATCATTAATAATATTACAACACTGATAGACATATTTGACAAAATGTCGAATTTCAAAAATAAAATATTTTGTAAATACAAATCACTCAAATCCACCATGCTCCAACACCTCTGTCAGCATTGACGTCATTGGTGATTTTCGGGTGGAAATCACATTTAAATGGTGTAACTCTGTTGTACAAGCTGATCCAAAGAGAAGGGTCCAACACATACATGGATTTAACAGAAGTCAATGACCCGGGGATAAAGATTGAAACATTGCTTTAAGAAGTCAAGAGTTGTGAGTGCAAAGAATTCATTGTTTTATATGTTTTTTTTAAGGTCTTCCGTCTTCAGCGGAAGACCTTATTGTTTTTCTTAGGTTTCTTTTCCACTATTTTTATTATTGTTTTTTTTTTTCTTACCGATTTTGTGCGCGCGATTTCTCAAGAACGGCTTGATTGATTTTCATGAAACTTTCAGGTCTGATAGAACATCAAAAACTCTAGATATATATTTTTTTTATTTTGATGACGTCACTTCCGGTTCGGAGTTTTCGGCGATTTAACGATTTTTAGAGGGTCACTTTGTCCGGCAGTTTTCTCAAAAATCACTTAACACAGAAGCATAATATTTTCACTGATGCTTAGAGCACTAAGTATATCACAACTACTGGAAGTACGAAACGCCGACGCTCGTTATTGCCCGAAAATAGTCCTATCAAGATTTTCAAAATTTTTACCACCTTTTCTTTTATAACTTTTTACCTAGAAATATTTTGTTTAAGCACGTAGAACAAAAAAGGTGTAGAATTCTAAGACCTTTCAAATGACATCCTGTGTAAAGGGCTGGCCCCTTAAATTAAGGGCCAGAAGGGGCCAAAACTTTTTTCTTTATATCTCAAAAAGTATCGAGAATTTGTAATACGTCAAAGAAGCAAAGTTGTTCAAAATGTCAAGCTTAATCCATTTGTGTCGTAAAAAAGCGTCCGGCGTCGTCACTTCCAGTCAAACCGGAAGTAGTCAAAAACGCGTATTTTTGCCGTTCTTGTCAAGTTTTTGGGTAAAATATGTTTCTTACTTACTTACTTATCCTCTCCGTGCCCCTGAGGACGCATGAGGCCGTTCAACAACGAACGCCACTTACGGCGGTCTTATTGTTGCAACGGTTTCCGTAATCACTTGTTTTTTTATGGAAGGAGGTGATTAGCCTCAAGTCCAACCTCCAATTTTATGTCTGGGGGGCCAACATAGTAGTTGTTAACGGTCTCCTACTAATCCGGATTGTAATCAGAGTTTTCTCTCCTAGATGAGTTGCCGACCAAGGCTCTCGAGCCTCATCTTCCCGTGCGCCCTTGCGAAGTTAGCCTGGGGCCGAAAGGTGCCCAGTATCCGTCTGCTTCCACGTGGAGGCATCGCATAGGACTTGTTGTGGAGAGGCTATGTACTGGCAGAGGAAGACTTACAAATTGCTCCCTTTTTCGCATTGCTGCTAGCCAGCGGTGAGGGCTGAAAGCGAGAGGTGACAAGCACACAGACACCAACACCAACACACTAGACGCGTCACACAACATTTAGCAGACAAAAAAAAAATGTTTCTGGGAGCATAAAAATTCATTTTTCGCCCGTCGTCGTCACTTCCGGTTGAACCGGAAGTAGCAAAAATTTGCATATTTAAGGATTAATTAACATACTTTTAGGGGATTCAAGCCATTATTAGGTGATATTTATCATTTTTGTTAAAAATGAAAGCCACTTCCGGTTACAGGACGGAAGACCTACTCGTTGCTTTGCAACGAGCTCGGCTCTAGTTTATTTTTTCTTTTTTGTATATGAGTACAAGTAAAGTATTCCAAATTCATACTCCAACATATCTGTTAGCATAGACATCATCGATTATTCTGAAGTCAGAATCAACATAAATGGTGAAGTTTTGATGTATCAACTTGTTCAGAGAGAAGGACCAAATGTCTTTATTGATTTAACAGAGAACATGGACCCAGGAATAAAGACAGAGACACTATATAGCTAATATTAGAAGTCATGGATGGATGGTAAGTGCAAAGACTTTATTGTTCTATATACAAATTTTCTTTATTTTTTTTTTTGAACGTTTTGTTTTCATTAATTTGAAAAGGAATACCAGAGATAAGGTGACAAAACCATTTGGGAAATCAAAGTACTGAAAGTACTCATGGGAGTACCCACAAAACTAAAAAAAAATGGGAAAGAAATTTCATTTCTTATCATTTATTGAACATGTCATTTAAACATAAGAAATTTTACAATACATAAAACGTATTGGAGAGTTGGCACGGCCTTTTCAGAAGCCTAAAAAGTGTTCCTATAAATTTTTACAAAATAATCCAGAAATGGTATGTCCATATTGGCGATAGGAAGACGATACAGCAGTATTAGGTGTAAATAAATTCAAACTCTATGTGGAATTGAAAAACTCCACTGTGGAAATAGGAGAAGAATTAATATCAGAAGTAGAGACAATTTTTAATTTTAAATCCAAATCGATGAAAAAAATAACTATTGTTAGTTTGATGTATCTTTTCAAATCAACCACATGTTCTACATTGATCGTTTTAACAGAAGACAATGACCCTGGGATAAAGATTGAAACTTTGGTTTAAGAAGTCAAGAGTTGTGAGTGCAAAGAATTTATTGTTTTATATTGTTTTTTTTATTTTTCTTTTTTGTATATAGGTACAAGTAAAGTATTCCAAATTCATACTCCAACATATCTGTTAGCATAGACATCACCGATGATTCTGAAGTCAGAATCAACATAAATGATGAAGTTTCGATGTATCATTTTGTTCAGAGAGAAGGACCTAATGTCTTTATTGATTTAACAGAAGACACAGACCCAGGGATGAAAATCGAAACATTAATATTAGAAGTCATGGATGGTAAGTGGAACGAATTTATTGTTATATATATCGCAAATTTGGAAATTTTTACGTCAATTTCATTTTGCGAATCGGGTTCAAAATACTTTGTTAACATTTTTAGCTCACCTGAGCTGAAAGCTCAAGCTAAGTGAGCTTTTCTAATCACCCGGTGTCCGTCGTCCGTCCGTCTGTCTGTCTGTCCGTCCGTCTGTAAACTTTTCACATTTTTAACTTCTTCTCAAGAACCACTGGGCCAATTTTAACCAAACTTGGTACAAAGCATCTTTGGGTAAAGGGGAATTTAAATTATTAAAATCAAGGGCCAAGACCCCTTCCAAGCGGAAATAATCAAGAAAATACGAAAATATGGTGGGTTCATTAAAAAAATCTTCTTCTCAAGAACCACTGGGCCAGAAAAGCTGAAATTTATGTGGAAGCATCCTGGGGTAGTGTAGATATTAAATTGTTAAAATAATGACCCCCGGGGGTAGGGCGGGGCCACAATAACGAATCCAAGTTTTACATAGAAATATATAGAATAAATCTTTAAAAATCTTCTTCTCAAGAACCACTGGGCCAGGAAAGCTGAAACTTATGCGGGAGCATCCTTGGGTAGTGTAGATAAAAAATTGTAAAAAGCATGACCCCCGGGGGTAGGGCGGGGCCACAATAGGGAATCTAAGTTTTACATAGAAAAATAGAACAAATCTTTTTAAAATCTTCTTCTCAAGAACCACTTGGCAAGGAAAGCTGAAATTTATGTGGAAGCATCCTTGGGTAGTGTAGATATTAAATTGTTAAAATCATGACCCCCGGGGTTAAGCGGGGCCACAATAGGGAATCCAAGTTTACATAGAAATATATAGAACAAATCTTTAAAATCTTCCTCTCAAGAACCACTGGGCCAAGAAAGCTGAAACTTATGTGGGAGCATCCTTGGGTAGTGTAGATATAAAATTGTAAAAAGCATGACCCCCGGGGGTAGGGCGGGGCCACAATAGGGAATCCAAGTTTTACATAGAAATTTATTGAACAAATTTTTAAAAATCTTCTTTTCAAGAACTACTAGGCCAGCAAAGCTTAAACTTATGTTGAAGCATCCTTGAGTAGTGTAGATATTAATTTGTTAAAATCATGACCCTCGGGTGTAGGGCCTAAGGCGGGGCCACAGTGGGGAATCCAAGTTTTACATAGAAATATATATAGAACAAATCTTTTAAAAAGATTTGCATCACCCAAGTTACTCAGGTGAGCGATGTGGCCCATGGGCCTCTTGTCTTATTGTTGAATTATTTTAAAGAAAATTTGTTGCGAATGCAATGAACTCGCAAATTTGCTAAAAAAGTATATACAGCAAAAATTTCCAGATTTACAATATGTACATATTTTCTTTTTGAATATTTTTTTTCATCAATTTGAACCCCTCTCGGAGTTAGGTAATCCGCATTGAGTTGTAGCTCAGGGAATTTCCCCCGACTCTGCTGACTTTGTTCTGCAGGCCGATGTAGTATTTGGAGCTTGCACATGCAAGAACTTCGTGGTAGGGAAGATTGGACTGGATTATTCTAGTCCAGCCAATTGTTAAGAGAGAAGGGCCAGATTTATTTATTGATCTCAAAGAGGACATGGACCAAGGAATTAAGATAGAGACACTAATATTAGAAGTCATGGATGGATGGTAAGTGCAAAGACTTTATTGTTCTCTACCGTAAATTTGGAAATTTTTACGTCAATTTTATTTTGCGAATCGGGTTCAAAATGCTATTGATTAATTTTTGCATTTCAAAATTTTGCAAATGACCACTACTTTGTTAACATTTTCTTATTGTTGAATTATTTTGAAGAAAATATTTTTGATTGATTGAATGATTGTATAATGTTTAACGCCGAGTCGGCAATTTTTCAGCCATATTTCGGCGGACTATTCCTATTAGGTTAATCGATCAGTAAAGTGTTTGGTTTCTCTGGCGGCCCCCAGTGAGCCTAATCTTTTTCGAACTCCAGAGAAACGATCTTTTGCGTGATAAGGGGTTGTCATCCTTGACACGGGGCACATTTAACGTCCCGTCTGACGGACTTAAATAAAAAAATTAAAATTTGTTAACTGTTAAAAGTAGTTTATAAACTGTTGATAAAATAAATTGAAATAAAATCATGTGTTTCCCATTAAAATTACTTTTAAATGTTATTTAAATTTTACAATAATAATCCGTTTCTTGTAGATATTCTAAAATATTGTAAACATGAACGTTTGTAAAAAGTTAAAACATTTTACACTTCCAGAAAGTCTACTTCGAATAGGTGTAAAATCGAAACATTCTAAAAGTATGTGATTTATAGTTATCGGACAGTCACAGGATATACATTCTGACTGTGACTCCCGATTCAATAAATATTCATGTGTAATTTTTTATTGTCCAATACGTATTCTTGATATAATTACTTCATCCTGGCGTTTAAGACCGAAGTGAGGTGATTTGTTTTTGCGAATGCAATGAACTCGCAAATGTGCCAAAAATTAATTTACAGCATAAATTTCCAAATTTACGGCATATACATATTTTCTTTTTGAAAATTTTTTTCATCAATTTGAAACAATTTGGCATAGAAACCGAGATACGTGAACAAAACAATTTCGGAAATCAAAGTACTGAAAGTACTCATGGGTGTACCCAAAAACTACATAAAGGTGGGAAAGAAATTCCATTTCAAATCATTTAGTCTGATGTTTCCATAAACATCACTGAACATGTCATTCCAACGTAAGAAATTATACAATGCACAAAACGTATTGGGGAGTTGGTACGGCCTTTTGGGATGCAATAAACTTGTTCCTTTAAATTTTTAACAAATAACTTGAGTTATTTCATTATAAAAATCGAATACATACGGCAAGTCAAATGCTTCTATGATCACCGAGTCTCCGAATTCTTGTGATTACGTTATATCCTGTGAGAGGTTTTTTATGCAGAAACCGTCCCTGAAGCCAAAAACGGAACAATTATCTCTGGACCCTTCCCTCCGATTGATAACCGACAAATCACGTATCCATCGAATGACATCAGGCTCCCGTTGGTTGTAAACTTTAGTGGGATGTCCATAACCTCACTAATAGGGTGAATTTTCTCCTGTTGAAAATTCTTCCACCAGCATTAATTAATGATACTTGAGCACCAGTGTCCCATAGCACTGCCACAATCTTGCCGTTAATTGAATACACAACATCACACTGAGAACCAACCAATCTGACAACTTTAGACGGTATTTCAATTTTGCTTCAATCAAAGCTAATAAATAAAAAAATCCATTACAAATATGAACAACAGAATTTATAAATAATTTATTTTTAGGCAACAAGGAGTAGTTATATATGTACGTTTCGAGATCACTTTTTTCTAAATTTAGTCTCTATGTATTCTCTATATACCTTTTATTACCTTTTCTAAATATAGCCTATATACCTTTTCTATTTCTTAGAGGAGTTCCTACTGAGAGGAGTTTTCTTTTATCTATATATAATATACGAAATATAATAGACTAGACTCTGCTCCTCGTCAATAGACTCTGCTCCTCGGAGGAGTTTTGATTTATCTATATAACCTGCATACGGAGTATTTATATCTCAGTTGATTCGATACGCAAGAGCATGCTCTACGTATGAACAATTTCTTAAACGAAGTAAATTATTGACAAGCAAGTTGATGAAACAAGAATATCAACAGTCTCGTTTAAAGTCATCATTTCGTAAATTCTATGGTCGATACAATGACCTTGTCAGCAAATACAATTTATCATTGAATGAAATGCTGACTGACGTTTTTCATACCAATTGTTAGTCCATTGTTTATACACTGAATTGACTACGGATTTTTTCCGTTATTTCCTGATTATGACAATGAGCACACGGCGGGTGTGACCGGTCAGCAGGGGATGCTCACTCCTCCATGGCACCTGATCCCACCTCTGATGTTTCGGAGGTCCGTGTTTGCTCTGCTCTTATTTTGTATATTTGTTTAATGGACGTTGAGATTGAATACTGTTCGTTATTTCCATATCCTTACTATATATAATATTACAAACGGAGTTTTCTTTTATCTATATATAATTCCTCAGAGGAGTTCCTTCTATCTATATATAATATACGAAATCTAATAGATTCTGCTCCTCGGAGACGGAGCTTTCTTTTATCTAATATTCCTTTCGCTATTCTCATAAACGTCGGAAACAATTTAAAGGGGGAGGGGGGAATAAACTTAGGAATAATTTAGTATAACCTTTTGTTTCATGCTAGGAACTCCTCAGAGGAGTTAAGTTTTAAAGTTTTCATGGATGATCTATCCGCAAAGGTATAGATTTCACGGACTACAATTCATGCATGAAAATGTAGCATCTTACGGCAGATCAACTGTTGATTTCTCCCATTTACTTACTGGACTTTACATAGGCTACTTAAATTTACTAAATATTCTTTAAAAAAAATGGCACAATATTTGGATAGTTCCGATCTTGTTATTTGTCCGTATGACAAAACACGTGTTGTCCGAAGAGGAAGACTACCTCGTCATCTAATAAAATGTCAGAAAAATCTTTCGAGCAAGGACTTAAAAGACTTCCACCACATGTGAATACAACTTTTCACACAAAATAAAAAGAGGCGAAGGTGCAGAACATTACCGCCATTGCGAGGACAAGAAAAGATACGACGGGTGGTTGGAGAGGGAAAGTTTCGCAAAAAAGAAAGGTGACACTTCTCTCCCTCTTTACAAAGATCTCATAATAGAGGGAGAGAATTGGGACGAGGAATTGGAGCCATTTCCTACCAAGCACTGTGCTCCAATTCAAGAATTGGAAAAGATAAAAGACTGTGATTGTGTCAAGAAGGGTGACACTTCTCTCCCTCAATATACAGATTTCGAAATAGAGGGAGAGAATTGGGATGAAGAACTGGAATCCTTGAATTGAAAATTTAAAAAAAACTTTCAAAGTGGATTATTCTAACATTTTTAACTCTGTCTCTAAAATTAGTCTCATAGAACAAGAAAGATAACGCCTTTTATTTTCCAAACAATCATGAAAATAAATACTTCAAAGAGTTGTCTTTTTTGTATTGACAAACATGGTCAACTCCAAACTTCTACGAGGGTTGTCCCAGAAAAACGCGAATTTTTTGAATATTTTAAATACTATTCTTCCATAACCAATAATTTTTGGCATGGTGTTGGGAAATCATCTTTTAGATGTTCTGACAAAATATTATAGGCATGTGATGTCATATGCATATAAAAACGGCATTTAAATGGTGTTAAATATCGATGGTCGGCGCACGATAATTTTTTGACTTTTACAAATAGCATTGTGATTGAAGTTTTCGTTGTTATCAGGCTATATGGCAATATCATATCAAAATTTTTACAATCATAAATACTCTATGATTTGGTGTACTTATGTTTAAAATTTTATTTATATGGCATCATTTATGACAAATATATGACGATATGTAGCAAAGCGCTTTGAATTAGACATTATCAAAAATGGCGACGTTAAGCTGTGATGCGGAGGACCAAATTATCAAGCAACACTATGTTGAGCGGGATATGTCTCCTGCATGTAGAAAAAAATGTTAACAATGACAAAACACAAACAAAATATAGGGAACAGGTTTATATCTAGTATAAAAGAGGTCAAGTTTAGGTTGACTTGACATGTTTCCTGATAGAAGAGAATAGACATGTGCACATAAATAAAGACTAAATGAAAAGACAAGAGTGGGACATCATAGGCCCACGTGAAGACCGCTGTTAAATAATTCGATCAGGTGGGTTTATGATCGAGATTATAAAATTGTCTGTTGAGAGAATTACCACCCTCCCCCCTCCCCAGTCTTTTAGTAACACTAGTATTTGGAAGGCATAACTTGGTTACTAAAAATAATGAAACACATTGCCGAATGTGTGCTAAAAATGAATATTTATAGTGGCGCACTTTTCGTAAAAAAATTCTTAAACACTACGAGATACGTTTTGACGTCGTCAGTGTTGCGCCGACAGCCAATTCGATAGATTCCTTTACATACTAGAAGAATTTTATTTATAAAGATATTTCTTTGAAATTTTTAGGTATTATTCAAAAAATGCTGATCATGATGCATCCCAATTTTTAACTTTATAGTCCTAGTAAAACAAAAGATATTAAAAATGTTCGCGTTTTTCTGGGACAACCCTCGTACAATATTCCTTTCACTATTCTCATAAACTTCAGGAACAATCAGGAGGAAGGAGATAAACTTAGGATCACCTGTTGGTTTCTTTCATTTACTGTTATTGGAAATTAAAAAAAACTTTCAATGTGGATTATTCATATAGTTTTAACTCTGTTCATGTATGTATTTAAATATATATTTTCAATGCAATTTTGTATTTGATTGTTGTTTTAATTTAGTACTTCGAATTTTATCTATACAATAGAATTTAGAATATAAACTGTTTGCTTTTACTTTTCTTCGCTTTTTTGGAAACTATTAAATTGTGTTGCTCCTTCAAATTTTATAAACCAATGTGTACTAGCATTCCCATCCTCTTAAAACTCATTGTGAAATAATTATGTATATATTTTAAATAATCTTAAGTACTGTGTAAGCTTAAAACCTAAAAAGCTATGAGGGGTTTTATATACAGTGGACCTTCAGATATCCAGATGCTTGTATGATGTTATTTTGTTTTTATTTAACTGGTGATTTAGATATCTGAACAAATTAACTAGGAACCAAAGCCTACAGATAAATGAAGCTCCACTGTATAAATATTATTATCTCTCTAGTTATACTTCTTCCACCAGTATATTTTCATTGCATAGATATATTAGAGAACTTATACTTGTAATTTTTAAATAATTTTATAATTTTATTATAGGCAAAAACCATAAAACTGTTCTAACAAATCTAAAACAATAAAAATATAATTGTAAAAAACAAACAAAATATTCACATTGAGCTTTTATAACTTATTAAAAATAAAACTGACAATTAACTCTACCTTGACAAAACTTTTGTAGTAAATTATCAAACACTTAAAAAGATTACAAAATGTAGTATAAGCTTATTTGGCACAACATCTTCATTCCTATGCTATTGTTTTAGTTACATTACTTAAATAACCAAGCAAAAAAGCCGTATCAGTCCAAACTTCTTAATCAGTTTAACAATGAAAAGTAGAGTTAAATGTGACAATAATGTTTTCATTTTCAGTGTTATGCTAACTAACAAAACTATTCGACTTTAAATATAACTTAAAAATATATCTCGGAATGATCGCACCAGCAGAATTAAAGTTTATCTGCTCTGAATATATTTTTACATTTACTTTTGGAATGATCATACAAAGATATATTTATCTGACTAGATATTAAAATCTACATATTAAACTATATAATCTACACTACAAATGTACTTAAAAATTAATACCATGGAAAGTATTAAGTTTATCAAAAAATGGCAAAATATATAACTAATAACTACTTTGGTAACTTTGTAAGGAGAAACCCTATACAAAACACATATACATTGAAAACAATCTGAGCAATAATACAACGTGACTTTGTGAGGACTAAACAAATACATAACAGAGATGATATTCACTGCTTGAATAAAAACTGAAAATTCACCTCAGAGCAGAATTTCGTATTTACCATGAGATAAATGTAAACAGAGTGTTTGTGTTTGTTGGCATAGTAAACCACAATGATTTAGTTAATATGTAAGGTATTCAAATCATATACAAAATGATGATACTAAATTCAAAAACTGTACTACTTCAAAATTTATATCATAAAAAGTTAAATACTTTATAAAAATATAAATAACTAATAGCTACTTTGGTTACTTTTTCTAAGGGAAAATCCATACAAAACACAAACAAATACATTGAAAACAAGCTGAATAATGATTGGATGTAAATTTGTGATACATATACAAATCAGGGATGGTATGCACTGCTTCACCTTACAAAATATTATGAAAACTCACTCATAACATGAAATGACATTAAAACATGAGGTAGTTGTGAATGGAGATTCATCCTACTTGTAAACGTTCTGGAGGCCTTCTAATTCTCTGCCCCCTCCTTATTGGTTGATGCCTCCTTCTGCATGGTCTACGATTTCTTTGCCTTGGAAAAAGTTTTCTGAAGAGTCTTTTCACCAGATTGAATATTAGTTGATCTATTTCTCTTTGGTAATTCTTATAAACAAATCCCGCAAGAGCCAAAAGTGCACCTTGAATGTTGTATTTATAAATTTAAAAAAAATAGAGGTTTTGGAGAGTTTTAAATTAAACACCGGTTTCTTGAATTCAGTAGAACTTTTCTTCGGTTTCTGAGAAACAATGTTCTGTTTGAAAGTTTGGTGTAGGTATGTTAAGAGGTACATCAACATGTACTCCAGGAATTCTTTGAAGTCTTCTCTTTTGGCTTTTTTGTTAAGTATAGGATCAAAATGATACTAATGATCCATGAAAATGCGGAAAATGTTGATAATACAACTGGAATCAAATTTTAATGAAAAAATCAGTCTAACTTGACACGGAAGCAACAGAATCATAGTCATTTTCATTTATTCTATATTGACGAAAGTATTTAAAGAAAAAGCATAACTTTGATTTTGAACTATATCTTGTTGGATCCTGTGAGATTGAATACTGTTCGTTATTTCCATATCCTCCTTTTTTTCTTTTTAATGTGTGTGTACATAAGAATACTTCCTAAAATAATTATAACAACAGTAAAAAGTGAAATTAAAAACACCAAGATTTTGTAAATTGATGAGGATGTAAATGATGGCTTACTGATGATGATATTAGATGTGGATGATGATGATGAAGGCGGAAGTGGTTGAGCCAGAGAATGGAGGTGTTGAGGATGTTCCATCATTCTTAGTTGTTTCTTCATTTTTCCAGTGCTGAAAAAATGCTAACCCTTATAAAAATGGACATTATAAGATATCCAGTAAATCTTATTGTAATTTCTCTAAAAATAATGAAACCAAATTTAAATATACTGCTAACTTTTATCAAAATGGATATTAAAAGTTATCTGGTATATCATATTGCAATTTCTCAAATCAATTTATGATAATAAATCTAAATCTACTTGTCAGGATAGCTGATGTACAATATCACTTTATCATCTATTTTAAACATTTACAAAGTTATTTATCATAATATATATATTCATGTGTTGACAATTCATAGAAATGATATGTCAAGGAGTTAATAAAATAATATAAATAAAACTAGAGCAAAGCTCGTTGCAAAGCAACGAGTAGGTCTTCCGTCCGGTTTTGACCGGAAGTGCCGGAAGTGACAGAACAAAAGAAAGCAATGAGCTAAGTAGTCTCCAGTGACTTTATAATTTCAATTTTGCATCAAAACCTTCAAAATAA
>PRKT01000534.1:203987-214426 GCA_003671525.1 Saccostrea glomerata | reverse complement strand
TTTTAATCGATAAGACCTTCTAGTTATTACTCGTCTTAATGTGACTACTGTAATATTGGATTCAAGCAAAGGGATACTTACACATTTAATGCCATTTAAGTACAGATCTATACTCTCTCTCACATGTAGGTTTTCTTTGAGTGATGCACATGTGTAATCGGTGGATTCGATAACCAAAAGTTTCACATTCGAACAAGTTAGATCTAGTTTTGATCCGTCAAAAAACCTCGGAAATTTCAGGGTTGAAATTGCTTCGTTTAGACATCCACTGTACACACCATATCTAGTCTAGGTCACCTACACGTTTGTTGCATCGATGCATGGTCTCACACCAAACGTCTAGGAGCATTCCACTATAAATATTTTTACTTCATAACGAGGCTTATCCAGAATTTGATAAAGCCTGTGATTGGTTGAACAAAAATAAACATTTGACAGCAGAGTTTTGGCTGATCTTAGAATCGACTTTCCTTTAAAAACATCACAGAAAGTATACCTGGAGAAATTAGCAAATAGGTTCGACATATTTGCAGTGCTAGCCACGGGTTATTGGAAATCACTGTTATACGTTATTTAACCGAAATGATGCTTGAAGTTGAAGATAATTTACAGTGTGCCGTATTTATATAGGTCATTAGTCATCTGGTACACACAGTGCGTATGCGGGTGTAGGAGTTTGCAGATTACATAATAATCAGTCTAAATGTTAAACTACACACTTTCTAATCACTTGCTGAATTAAAAAAAAAAGAAATGTATAGAATGTTTGACAGTATATGCTTATTTACTTTTTAAATGTAATGACTTTCAGCAGAGTCACCATATAAAATTAGAGTTAACGTTCTTTAACAGCGCCGCCCCGTGGTGAAAATTTTATCTACATTATGCTCCAAGGCGTTTGAGTGGGGGGTCAAACGACTTGCGTGACCTAGGCTAACACCATATCCAGCCCATGCACAGTTCCCTCCTTCGTCACATACCTGATTTAGTCTATACTCTTTTGCTAACACAGCAGACGCATTACAATGAAAACTATCATCATCCTTACAGTTACAGTGTCGGAAATAGCCATTTTCAAGATTTCGTAAAATGTAAACACAATCGCATTGAAGAACCGAACGGCGGGAAACTTAATTGTTAACTCATACATTTAATAAGTCGTTGCACTCTCCTTAGTGCGAGATAATGCTCGTTTATTTAATTATGTTTCAATTCATATTTATATATATATTAATTAAACTTTTCCTTAAATTTAACATTATTTGTTCAAATAAATACTACCAGGAATTCATCCTTTTATTTTCTTTTCTTCCTTTTATTATTCTTTAATTTACGTTTCTACTCTGTGACTGAATCAGTAGCACAGATTCTGACCCTCGATTTGTCCAAATTTATGATATAAATATAAAATGATATAATGGTATCAGTATGGGATAGCGTCAACTTGATTTATAAATTGATGAATGTGGAATTTGAATATTGAATAAATATGGAATGGTGTAATATAGTCATTATTGAACAATTTAACTTTATCTTTCATTCACTTTAAATAGAAATCTTTTATATTAGAATTAAAAAAAAACAGGTCTGTGGTAGGTTTCAATATTTATATTTAATTATTAAAGTACGTTAGACTGATTAAAGATGACTTTGTGGTTTTTGAAAAGTAAATATATTTTGGAAGACTTGATTTTCTAAATAAATGATGATAGACAAAAGTGATATTCGTAAATTCTATGGTCGATACAATGACCTTGTCAGCAAATACAATTTATCATTGAATGAAATGCTGACTGACGTTTTTCATACCAATTGTTAGTCCATTATTTATACACTGAATTGACCACGGATTTTTTCCGTTATATTCTGATTATGACAACGAGCACACGGCGGGTGTGACCGGTCAGCAGGGGATGCTCACTCCTCCATGGCACCTGATCCCACCTCTGATGTTTCGGAGGTCCGTGTTTGCTCTGCTCTTATTTTGTATATTTGTTTAATGGACGTTGAGATTGAATACTGTTCGTTATTTCCATATCCTTATTCATTTAATCAGAATGAAAAAGGTCGTCCTAAGTAACGTTTCATTAATGAAAAATAATAAACATGTTGGTAGAGGATGTGTCCAGAAAAATGAGTGATAGAACAGTTTTATATAAAGGAGAAAAGATAATCTGAGCAAATCACTTTCAACAGGCCTTTCAATTTGAAACCAAGAATGTTAAGGATAAACTTAACAACTCAAATGGACTCCTCTTTTTCGGAAAAAACAGGAGTATTTCCATAACATTATACGTAGGAGAACATTGGATTCATCTACAAGGTAATTATTAAAGCTATTTATTAATTAAATACTAATACACAAACCGAGTAAATGTACTAAATTCTTTAAAATTTTATTCCTTAAGTATTTTTAAAAGATTTTAAAACATATTTGGGTAAAGTGTTTTAAAAATAGTATTTTTAAAAGATCTTGAAACATATTTGAGTACAAGTGTTTATGAAGTAGTATTTTTAAAAGATTTTAAAACATTTAAATAAAGTTAAATAAACATAGAGATTTTCATTTTTTTTTTTGATTTCTTTTTTAATACAAACAACAAACATGGGAAATCTGTAACAATGGAGTTACAGGATATAAAGGCCTTTCCACCAATGTTAAACATCGTGGAAAGGATGTACGTTGCCGTCGAACACAACAAGAGGATGTGGACAATGCCAGCTGGCGTTAAACTATACAAGGACCCATCAGCATCTCACTGGTTCGCTTCCTACAAGTTTACGACCACAAAAAGTATCACGATTGCAAAGTACTATGATGCAATCTGGTTACACATTCAAGGTATGAACAATTTTTGAATAATATTTAACAAAAAATTATCAAACATATGATTATTTAGTTCTGGTGTTATTTTACAAAGAAAGGGAAAAGCGTCAATCTGGACTTAAAGGACTTCAAATCCCTATGTAGTAATGCAGTACAAAAAGGATGTCAAGAACAATATGATGACATCGTTCGTGAAAATACGTCGTCAAGAGTTCCTACTCCTCCGCCACCACCCTTTGACGACGACGATGATCTTCCGGTATGTTTTGATACTTTTACATAATTATAATGCATACAACAATACAAAGAAAAATCAGATGCTTGTAAAATAATATTTCTAATTGTATACACAAGTCAAGTAATATAATTTTTTCTTAAAAAAAAGGATTATACTTAAGAAATGAATAAGTTGTATTCTTTGTATGTACAGGGTCCATCAACATTGGCTGCTGATGATGACACCGACGAAGCGAAGGATGAAGACGACGATGACGACGAACCCTGATCGTTATTTAAAATAAAGAAGGTTGATTAAATATTGTTTAACGTCCCTCTCCAGAATATTTCACTGATATGGAGACTTTACCATTGCCGGTGAAGGGCTGCAAATTTAGGCCTATGCTCGGCACTCAGGGCCTTTGAGCAGGGAGGGATCTTTATCGTGCCACACCTGCTGTGACACGGGGCCTCGGTTTATACGGTCTCATCCGAAGGACCGCCCCATTTCGTCGCCTTTTACGACAAGCAAGGGAATACTGAGGACCTATTCTAACCCGGATCCCCACAGGGCTAAATAAAGAAGAAGAAATTATTATTCTAAATTGGCATTGTTTGGACTTCAGGAATTTTGTATGATAGTTTATACGACTTTTGGAAAATGGATATTTTAATTCTACACTTTAAAATATATGCATTACGATGATGTTATTTTATCATTTTTATGATTGATAGAAAGTTCAGTCGTCACGTAAATTGATATAGAAAATAATATATTTTTAAATTTAAGTTCAGACGAGACATATTTATTGATAAGATTAAAGTCCAATAAGTTGAATTAAGTTTAGTTGTTTAACTTTGAAGTCATTATTTTGTAAGCATGGAGTAACATATATGTAGCTTAATTTAGTTGTTTTAGTTTAAGATCTTGTTACATTCTTTGCCATGGTCACAAAATATGCATGTTTTTCTATGTAATATTTCGATAGTGCTAATAGTTCTGCAATAATATGCATAAAGTCATCATACGTACATTGTTGAAATAGAATGACTTATAAAACTAGATGATTTGTTTAGAACACAGAATTACATAAAGTGTATGTTAAGGTATACTTTTGAAGTGTAAGAATTCATAATAATTATACACATGTGCATTTGATCAGCATATCTTGGTTACATCTGAAGAAGTTCATTGGTATAAAAGTCTGAGATTAATTTCCCATTCCATTCATACACCATTGCATTCTTACTAATACAATGTCAGCATTGATATAGTAGATGGTATTAATGTTGTCATAGCAATGAATGGAGAATGTAAATACTACAAGATGGTCCAGCGCGAGGGACCAACAATCATCGTGGATTAGGATGAGTCTGAGGAGATGGGCGTAAAGATTGAAACAATGGTGTTTATGGAAGAAATCAACAGTGGTAAGAACAATATGTATTTACTTATGCTGAATATTTTAGCTACTATCTTACTTAAAGTAGTTCTCAAATAGTTTCATTGTTCTTTTTCATTTTTTTGTTCAACATTATATTTCTCAACAGTAAACACACTTGAAATTTAGTAAATGTAAATACCATTTCAGAACTGGATGAGCCTACATGTAACTCAGATGTTGAAGGCATCGATGACGATGATGTCATCGTGGAGGAGGAGAAATGGTCTACCACTGCTGCTTCAGACTGATAACAAAAATTTAAAAAATGAAAAAAAAAATATGAATTTATTCGTGCGACATTTGTTATGTTTAAAAAATTATGTTTGTATTATCATATGTCGAAACCACAAGAGCTCTGATTTGGAAAATAAGCATATCTATATATCTTTGTATTAAAAAATAAGATATTCTAAATCTAAACTTATTATATCATTACAAGTTCTTAGACAAAAAATCAGCATGCATTACCAGGGGTTTTGAAAAGATATCAAATTTTGAAAAGTTTTGCATTATTCAAATGAAAATGTACAAAATATATAAAACATTAATTCCAATTTTTTTCATCTTTTAAGGAACGATTTTGCTACAAATTTTTTCAGTTTTTTTTCATGTGAACCAGTTTTACATCTACTCTATTTCGTAAATTTTCCCAAAAACAGCATTGTTTTACTAGAATGAAAAACAGATGCTGCACCTTGCATTTAAGAGATTAGATTTGTTTATAAATCCACTTCTTCATGATATCTTTTAGGTTACTTTTATTATTAATAATATTACAACACTGATAGACATATTTGACAAAATGTAGAATTTCAAAAATAAATTTTTTTTGTAAATACAAATAACTCAAATCCACCATGCTCCAACATCTCCGTCAGCATTGACATCATTGGTGATTTTGGGGTGGGAATCACATTTAAATGGTATAACTCTGTTGTACAAGCTGATCCAAAGAGAAGGGTCGAACACATACATCGATTTAACAAAAGACAATGCCCAAGGGATAAAGATTGAAACTTTGGTTAAAGAAGTCAAAAGTTGTGAGTGCAAAGAATTTATTGTTTTATATGTTTTTTATTTAATTTTTCTTTTTTGTATATAAGTACAAGTAAAGTTTTCCAAATTCAAACTCCAACATATCTGTTAGCATAGACATCATCGAAGATTCTGAAGTCAAAATCAACATAAATGGTGAAGTTTTGATGTATCATCTTGTTCAGAGAGAGGGACCTAATGTCTATTGATTTAACACAGGACATGGATCCAGGAATGAAAATAGAGACATTTATATTAGAAGTCATGAAAACAGATATTGTGAATACACTGCTCTGAAGCTATAATATTTTCTGTTAACTTATATTTCTCGTACAATTTATTGAATTCAGCACATTTCAGGAAGTTTTCAAAATTTGACTTTTGTGGGGGCAAACATATGCAATATACCGCATATAGTTCTTTATCTACAGCAAAAATTTCCAGATTTACGGTATGTTTAAATTTTCTTTTTGAATATTTTTTTTCATCAATTTGAAACAATTTGGGATAGAAACCGAGATAAGTGAAAAAATTAATATTAGAAGTCATGAATGGTAAGTGCAAAGACTTTATTGTTCTATATACAAATTTTCTTTTTGAACGTTTTTTTTTTCATTAATTTGAAAAGGAATACCAGAGATAAGGTGACAAAACCATTTGGGAAATCAAAGTACAAAGTACTGAAAGTACTCATGGGAGTACCCACAAAACTAAAAAAAAAAATGGGGAAAGAAATTTCATTTCTTATCATTTATTGAACATGTCATTTAAACATTAGAAATTTTACAATACATAAAACGTATTGGGGAGTTGGCACGGCCTTTTCAGAAGCCAAAAAAGTGTTCCTATAAATTTATACAAAATAATCCAGAAATGGTATGTCCATATTGGCGATAGGAAGATGATACGGCAGTATTGGGTGTAAATAAATTCAAACCCTATTCCAACAATCTAACTTGACACACGAACTTCGGAAATCTTACGATACTTCAAACGCATTGGAGAGTGAATGTGGTTTTTTCGGAAGCAATAAACTTGTTTCCATTAACTTCTTTCCTATAACTCAGAAATGCTATGTACACATTAGAAATAGGAAGGTTGAAAAGTCAGTAATTATTTTCAACAAGATTTTTAATAAAGTCTATAACAATAACTCAAATCCACCATGCTCCAACACCTCTGTCAGCATTGACATCATTGGTGATTTTGGGAATCACATTTAAATGGTGTAACTCTGTTGTACAAGCTGATCCAAAGAGAAGGGTCCAACACATACATGGATTTAACAGAAGTCAATGACCCGGGGATAAAGATTGAAACATTGCTTTAAGAAGTCAAGTGTTGTGAGTGCAAAGAATTTATTGTTTTATATGGTTTTTTTTATTTTTCTTTTTTGTATATAAGTACAAGTAAAGTATTCCAAATTCATACTCCAACATATCTGTTAGCATAGACATCATCGATGATTCGGAAGTCAGAATCAACATAAATGGTGAAGTTTTGATGTATCATCTTGTTCAGAGAGAAGGACCTAATGTCTTTATTGATTTAACAGAAGACACGGACCCATGGATAAAGATTGAAACTTTGGTTTAAGAAGTCAAGAGTTGTGAGTCCAAATTCATACTCCAACATAACTGTAAGCATAGACATCATCGATAATTCTGAAGTCAGAATCAACATAAATGGTGAAGTTTTGATGTATCATCTTGTTCAGAGAGAGGAACCTAATGTCTTTATTGATCTAACAGAGGACTTGGACCCAGGAATGAAGATAGAGACATTAATATTAGAAATCAGGGATGGTAAGTGGAACGAATTTATTGTTATATATATCGCAAATTTGGAAATTTTTACGTTAATTTCATTTTGCGAATCGGGGTCAAATTGCTATTGATTAATTTTTGCGTTTCAAAATTTTGCAAATGACCACTACTTTGTAAACATTTTCTTATTGTTGAATTTTTTTGAAGAAAATATTTATGATTGATTGTATAATGTTTAACGCCGAGTCGGCAATTTTTTCAGCCATATTTCGGCGGACTATTCCTATTAGGTTAATCGATCGGTAAAGTGTTTGGTTTCTCTGGCGGCCCCCAGTGAGCTTACTCTTTTTCGAACTCCAGAGAAACGATCTTTTGCGTGATAAGGGGGTTGTCATCCTTGACACGGGGCACATTTAACGTCAAATGCTTCTATGATCACCGAGTCTCCGAATTCTTGTGATTACGTTATATCCTGTGAGAGGTTTTTTTATGCAGAAACCGTCCCTGAAGCCAAAAACGGAACAATTATCTCTGGACCCTTACCTCCGATTGATAACCGAAAAATCACGTATCCATTGAATGACATCAGGCTCCCGTTGGTTGTAAACTTTCAGTGGGATGTCCAGAACCTCACTAATAGGGTGAATTTTCTCCTGTTGAAAATTCTTCCACCAGCATTAATTAATGATACTTGAGCAACAGTGTCCCATAGCACTGCCACAATCTTGCCATTAATTGAACACACAACATCACACTGAGAACCAACCAATCTGACAACTTTAGACGGTATTTCAATTTTGCTTCAATCAAAGCTAATAAATAAAAAAATCCATTACAAATATGAGCAACAGAATTTATAAATAATTAATTTTTAGGCAATATATGTACGTTTCGAGATCACTTTTTCTAAATTTAGAATCTATATATTCTCTATATACCTTTTCTTACCTTTTCTAAATATAGCCTATATACCTTTTCTATTTCTTAGAGGAGTTCCAACTCAGAGGAGTTTTCTTTTATCTGTATATAATTCCTCAGAGGAGTTCCTTCTATCTATATATAATATACGAAATATAATAGACTAGACTCTGCTTCTCATCAATAGACTCTGCTCCTCGGAGGAGTTTTCATTTATCTATATATAATATTACAAACGGAGGTTTCTTTTATCTATATATAATTCCTCAGAGGAGTTCCTTCTATCTATATATTAAATACGAAATCTAATAGATTCTGCTCATCGGGGACAGAGTTTTCTTTTATGTAATATTCCTTTCGCTATTCTCATAAACGTGGGAAACAATTTAAAGGGGGAGGGGGGAATAAACTTAGGAATTATATAGTTTAAACTTTTGTTTCATTCTAGGAACTCCTCAGAGGAGTTAAGTTTTAAAGTTTTCATGGATGATCTATCCGTAAAGGTATAGATTTCACGGACTACAATTAATGCATGAAAATGTAGCATCTTACCGCGGATCAACTGTTGATTTCTCCCATTTACTTACGAGACTCCTCCCATTTACTTACTGCACTTTACATATGCTACTTAAATTTACTAAATATTCTTTGAAAAAAATGGCACAATATTTGGATAGTTCCGATCTTGTTATTTGTCCGTATGACAAAACGCATGTTGTCCGAAGAGGAAGACTACCTCGTCATTTAATAAAATGTCAGAAAAATCTTTCGAGCAAGGACTTAAAAGACTTCCACCACATGTGAATACAACTTTTCACACAAAATAAAAAGAGGCGAAGGTGCAGAACATTACCGCCATTGCGAGGACAAGAAAAGATACGACGGGTGGTTGGAGAGGGAAAGTTTCGCAAAAAAGAAAGGTGACACTTCTCTCCCTCTTTACAAAGATCTCATAATAGAGGGAGAGAATTGGGACGAGGAATTGGAGCCATTTCCTACCAAGCACTGTGCTCCAATTCAAGAATTGGAAAAGATAAAAGACTGTGATTGTGTCAAGAAGGGTGAAACTTCTCTCCCTCAATATACAGATTTCGAAATAGAGGGAGAGAATTGGGATGAAGAACTGGAATCCTTGAATTGAAAATTTAAAAAAAAAAACTTTCAAAGTGGATTATTCTAACATTTAAACTCCGTCTCTAAAATTAGTCTCATAGAACAAGAAAGATAACTCTTTTAATTTCCCAAACAGTCATGAAAATAAATACTTCAAAGAGTTGTCTTTTTTGTATTGACAAACATGGTCAACTCCAAACTTCTACAATATTTCTTTCACTATTCTCATAAACTTCAGGAACAATTAGGAGGAAGGAGATAAACTTAGGCTCACCTGTTGGTTTATCTCGTTTACTGTTATTGGACATTAAAAAACTTTCAATGTGGATTATTCATACAGTTTTAACTCTGTTCATGTATGTATTTAAATATATATTTTCAATGCAATTTTGTATTTGATTGTTGGTGTTTTAGAAATAATATTTTTAAAAGATTTTAAAACATATTTAAATAAAGTTAAATAAACATAGAGATTTTCATGTTTTTATTTCTAATACAGACAACAAACATGGGAAATCTGTAACACTGGAGTTACAGGATATAAAAGCATTTCCACCAATGTTAAACATCGTGGAAAGGATGTATGTTGCCGTTGAACGAAACAAGAGGATGTGGACAATGCCAGCTGGCGTTAAACTATACAAGGATTCATCAGCATCCCACTGGGGCGCTTCCTACAAGTTTAGGACCACAAAAAGTATCACGATTGCAAAGTACTATGATGCAATCTGGTTACACATTCAAGGTATGAACAATTTTTGAATAATATTTAACAAAAAATTATCAAACATATGATTATTAAGTTCTGGTGTTATTTTACAAAGAAAACATGTATTTATTTGCAGATAATAAGAAAGGGAAAAGCGTCAATCTGGACTTAAAGGACTTCAAATCCCTATGTAGTGATACAGTACAAAAAGGATGCCAAGAACAATATGATGACATCGTTCGTGAAAATACATCGTCAAGAGTTCCTACTCCTCCGCCACCACCCTTTGACGACGACGATGATCTTCCGGTATGTTTTAATACTTTCACATAATTATAATGCATACAACAATACAAAGAAAAATCAGATGCTTGTAAAATAATATTTCTAATTGTATACACAAGTCAAGT
>PRKT01000534.1:186795-199679 GCA_003671525.1 Saccostrea glomerata | reverse complement strand
TCCTGATTATGACAACGAGCACACGGCGGGTGTGACCGGTCAGCAGGGGATGCTCACTCCTCCATGGCACCTGATCCCACCTCTGATGTTTCGGAGGTCCGTGTTTGCTCTGCTCTTATTTTGTATATTTGTTTAATGGACGTTGAGATTGAATACTGTTCGTTATTTCCATATCCTTATACAAACCAGTAGAGCTTCAGTCTCGACAGAGACTTCTGGTTTAAATCTATGAATATGATGTTTTATTAATAAATATTTTAAAAGTAAATAAATAGATAGGAAATGAAATAAATAGATAAATAAATAAGCGCATTTTGCTTTATAAAACATCAAAAAAATATGAACGACTTCACATGCTTTAATCTACCATAGAAGGCGCTCTTTGTTTTGATTTGCTTTGATTTTTTATCATTGGGAAATTCGAAAATTGCAATTATGTTGACAACAAAGCCGCTAGTGTTACTGGCATTGTGTCAGTGTTTTGACGGCAGAACCTATGGAATCGATGCGGCACAATGCTTCCCGTCTACAAGTTGCTTCCTTGCGCGTGATTGGAGAAGAGCGGGTGATTATGTCGGAACCAACATTGAATAAAACACGTTGGTTTTCCGCAGATTGTTTTCAAATCAAGCTACCTTCATGTGTTGAAATCCCCAGATCTTCGAATTATCGAAATTCAAGATGGTGATGATGAATGTGAAAAAATCGATGCACCGGAACATGTAAAAATATATGTGTCAACGAAGCAATGCAAGAAGGTACGCCATCTTTCCGAGCGCATTTTGACATATTAAATTTAGAGTTATCGTCCTTTGTTTTGATCTAGTAAATTAAACATGAACCAGAAGTCTCTGTCGAGACTGAAGCTCTACTGGTTTGAACTTATAGCAAAGGAATAGAAAAGTCCTTAAGCAGCTGGGATTTGAAACTTTACAACAGCAATAAATAGAATAATGATCGTTGATAAAGTCTCTTTATGTTCTTAGTGTAGTCTACTTGTGTGCCAAGATATTTCTATTTTTAGTAAGTTAGTAACCACAGCAACACTGTTCATCGAAATCAAACACCGATACACAGAATTATGTATCTTGATGTATTCTACTTGTGTGCCAAGTTATACTGAAATCAGACCAAATCTGTAGGAATATTAGCATTTTGACAGAATTTCACAGAAATTTCTATTTTTAGTAACCACGGCAACACCATTCATCAAAAATACATAGAATTAAATATCTTAGTGTATTCTACTTGTGTGCCAAGTTATATTGAAATCAGACCAAAACTGTAGGAGGAGTAGCATTTTGAAAGAATTTCAAAGAAATTTCTATTTTTAGTAACCACGGCAAAACCGTTCATCGAAATCAAAAACCGATACATAGAATTATGTATCTTAGTGTAGTCTACTTCTGTGCCAGTTATATTGAAATAAGACCAAAACTGTAGGAGGAGTAACATTTTGAAAGAAATTTTACAAAAATTTCTATTTTTAGTAACCACGGCAACACCGTTCTTCGAAATCTAAAACCGATACACAGAATTATGTATCTTAGTGTAGTCTACTTGTGTGCCAAGTTATATTGAAATCAGACCAAAAATGTAGGAGGAGTAGCATTTTGAAAAATTGTTTACAGACAGACCGACGGACTGACGACGGACGCATTACCATCGCATAAGCTCTTCTGGTCTCTGACCAGTAGAGCTAAAAAATAATACCCAATAAATAATTATTATTTAATTGTTCAAATGAATAAACGATAAGAACATCATGGTTACTCAATATAACAATTAGGGTGGAAAATGGGGTGGTGGTGAATGTGATAATAAAAATCTTAACATTCACACATGGGGATAAATTATACTATATAAGAGAGGAAACCTGAACAGAATTCATTCCAACAATCTAACGTGACACACGAACTTCGGTAATCTTACGATACTTCAAACGCATTGGAGAGTGAATGTGGTTTTTTCGGAAGCGATAAACTTGTTTCCATTAACTTCTTTCCTATAACTCAGAAATGCTATGTACACATTAGAAATAGGAAGGTTGAAAAATCAGTAATTATTTTCAACAAGATTTTTAATAAAGTCTATAACAATAATTCAAATCCACCATGCTCCAACACCTCTGTCAGCATTGACATCATTGGTGATTTTGGGGTGGGAATCACATTTAAATAGTGCAACTCTGTTGTACAAGCTGATCCAAAGAGAAGGGTCCAACACATACATGGATTTAACAGAAGTCAATGACCCGGGGATAAAGATTGAAACATTGCTTTAAGAAGTCAAGAGTTGTGAGTGCAAAGAATTTATTGTTTTACATGTTTTTTTTTTTATTTTTCTTTTTTGTATTTAAGTACAAGTAAAGAATCCCAAATTCATACTCCAACATATCTGAAAGCATAGACATCATCGAGGATTCTGGAGTCAGAATCAACATAAATGGTGAAGTTTTGATGTATCATCTTGTTCAGAGAGAAGGACCAAATGTCTTTATTGATTTAACAGAAGACTTGGACCCTGGAATGAAGATAGAGACACTAATATTAGAAGTCATGAATGGTAAGTGGAACGAATTTATTGTTATAAATATCGCAAATTTGGAAATTTTTACGTCAATTTCATTTTGCAAATCGGGATCAAAATACTATGTTAACATTTTCTCATTGTTGAATTATTTAAAAGAAAATTTGTTGCGAATGCAATGAACTTGCAAATTTGCTAAAAAAGTATCTACAGCAAAAATTTGCAGATTTACAGTATATACATGTACATATTTTCTTCTTGAATATTTTTTTTTCATCAATTATGTAGCCTGCGTTGTGGGAGCTTGTAGAAGCAAGAACTTCGTGGTAGGGGAGATTGGACTGGATTATTCCGGTCCAGCCACTCAGAGGTGCCAGAGTTTCCTGCTGGTTGAGTTTTTCCGTCAGGCAACGTTCAGTACCGGGATGATATTGGTTGTAAAGGGAACAGCGGACGACCCTTTGGGCCTCGTCCCTACACAAGATTGCCGATATGTCCACGACCAAATGGTTAAAGTTTTATTATTGTCTGAATGCATGTGTATGTATGACAGATAGGTCCTGCTTGGTGTTAAATTTTATTGTTTGTACATCTTAGTTGTCCCATTGTATATATCCTACGGGCTGAGACGTCCTGTTATAAATGGGGAGGAGTGTAGTGGTCCTGAAAGAGCCGGGGACGAATTCCCCGGTGGCTCCGATCACGTGTCCAGCAATGATGCGGGCTGTGGCGTGACACTCACTTTCTTGTGCTGAATGCCGAACCGACAAGACGTGTTATTCTATTGTCTGCATATGATTGTGATATTGTTGTATTATTGGCTACCGCTAACTAAGTGCGGATTTTATATATCCATAGAGTTGTCTCTATTTTGCCATCACAGTATGTAATTAGTGTATAGAGAAACGCTATAACAGTTATAGATTAAAGACCCCCTCTTCAAACAAAAACATTAAATTCCCTATATTATAACTACGATTTTCATGAAAACATGACACAATCAAATAACACCTCTTGTCAGTATAAATGACCAATGATAGTCCACCCAGCAAATTAAAACACGTCCTTCACAGCCTCAGAAGACCAACAAGTGAGACGTGTACATGAAACATTCCTACCCTTATCATAAAGGATTGACATATTACGTGGAAGTTAGGACCGCGGGTTATCTATTAACATGGAATCTGTAACACAACGTCAAAGGGAGATAACCAGTATGGTAAGCCATTAGGACCGCAGGCTACGGTTAAACATGTACATCAATTAAAAACTTAGGCTCACAAAAAGTAGAATTTGAACGCTGAATTTTTAAAAAAAAAAAAAATGTTTACAATATTGCTTTATATAAACACTCTCAAATAAAAGTAAGAATTAATACTTACCAGATACTTAAATGTTTTTTTTAGAAAATAAAGTTGTTCACTTCTTACTTTTGAATAAATATCTGTTGTTGTTTTTTTTAATCACCTAGCTTAGAAAGTAATTAATCATATATATTATTTTGTCATAAGTTTTGAATGTCTAAACTAAGTATAAAATGTTCAAATAAGACGAAGAAAATTTGATAAATTAAACATGAGCCTATGACAAAAGTACTTGATAAAGCTGTGAGCTAAAAGCGCAGTTTACCGGGACGTGTTAGTATATAAACAGTATCCTTTATAGTTTTCTGGTTTATAACTTCGTCATCTGACTCGAAAAATTCTGTGTGTGAAATTCTGTGAATCGTGCGTGAATAAGTGATTGAGATGGAGCTACCTAAATATCGAAGGAAAACAAAACAAGTTTTGTGGATTTATCGGAACACATCCAAAAATTTTAGAAGCATACAGATCTTGCCTTTTGGTTGACCGCGCAAATGAACATAGCTATTGCAAGTGTGAATTTGACATTTCGGTTGTAATCTGCAGAAATATAAAAAGAAATTAATATCCATGATATTGATTAAGAATATAGTTCCAAAGAAATTATCTAAAACCCCTCCCCTAACCCCCTGTTACAATTGATAGCAAAAGAAATGAAAGCCATTGTTTATGTAGCACGAAGCGTTTATTTGTTGCTTGGGGGACATTTATACGTACAAACTAACAAGATCAATTGTGGTTAAACAATGTTAAGTCATTCAAATAGTATTCGTCTAGAACAATAATCAAGAGGCCCATTGGCCACATTGCTCACCTGAGAAGCTGACCATTCTGTTCTTTTCCAGATTCCCCCCTTTTCATACACATCGCTACCTCACCTTACCCCGCTGATCATAATTAAGGCATATTGAAATCTACACTACCGCAGGATGCTCCCATGTGCAAATAAGTTTCGGATTTTCTGGCCCAGTGGTTTTTAAGAAGATTTTCAAAGTTTTTCCAATATAGTTCTACGTAAAAATTTGATTCCCATTGTGGCCCCGCCCTACCCCCGGGGGTTATGATTTGAATAATTTAGAATCTACACTACCCAAGAATGTTTCCACACAAGTTTCAGCTTTTCTGGTCCAGTGGTTGTTGAGGAGAAGATTTTCAAAGATTTGTCTTATATATTTCCATGTAAAATATTGATTCCCCATTGTGGCCCCGCCCTTCCCCCGGGGTAATGATTTGAACAATTAAGAATCTACTCAACCCTTTGGATGCTTCCACTTAAGTTAAGTTTTACCTCTTCTGGCACAGTGGTTTTTGAGAAGATTTTTTAATGACCCTACACTATTTTTGTTTTTTCTTGAGGGGACTTGCCCCCTCATCTTAATAATTTAAATTCCCCTACACCAAAGGATTCTTTGTACCAAGTTTGGTCAAAACTTGCCCAATGGTTTTTGATAGGAAGTCGAAAATGTGAAAAGTTTACAGACGGACATACATACAGACGGACGACGGACAAAATGTGATCTGAAAAACTCACTTGAGCCTTCAGCTCAGGTGAACTAAAAAATATAATACATGACTATTCTTTATTCAATATTACTATATAAATAATTTCTGTCATTTTTCTCATTTCTATATGGATGTGAAACTAGTGTGAAATTGCTTGGATGGATAATTTATCTACTTTTGTGTACATTGCGTACAGAACAGAATGTGACAGTCTAGAGTTGAAATTTACATGATGTGACCGAAGGGAGTAAGATCAGAATCCTGTTGGATAACAAACTCTTCGTCGTCTTGGTCGCGGATGCAGATCTTCCAATTAGAGGACCAGGCTTGTTGAATGAACTTTTTAACGGCTAAGCTGCCTCGCAATATACATCAGTCTATCGCGATATTTAACGAGGTTCTCGTTCACAGATATGTTTTTTTTGTCCCTGGATGATTTTTAAATTTCGCCAAGTTTTTGATCAATCTGAATTTGAGATCAAAACTTTTTTTTCTTGTCAATGATCTTCCTAGGACCCTTACAGTTGACCACGGATTTTTTCCGTAATATCCTGATTATGACAACGAGCACACGGCGGGTGTGACCGGTCAGCAGGGGATGCTCACTCCTCCATGGCACCTGATCCCACCTCTGATGTTTCGGAGGTCCGTGTTTGCTCTGCTCTTGTTTTGTATATTTGTTTAATGGACGTTGAGATTGAATACTGTTCGTTATTTTCCATATCCTTCTTTTGTTGTTGTTTCGGTGGGACACTTTAATATCGCTAGGTTGGAGCGGCATACCCGCCTTAGCCGAGGTTTTTAGAATTAAAGATGAAATGTCCTCGTTTATTTAACGTGGGCTGCCCTATGAAATCTGTTTAACTGGCGAAGTCATGTGAGGGAATGGATGGGATTGCAGTGGGTTTGCATCCCTTGGAGTATGTAGTGGGTTTGAATTGTAAAATTAGAGATAAAGTGTCCTCGTTCTTGCTTTCTGGAATCCTGGATGCCCGAAGCCTGGGACGTCTCCCATATTTTTCGAGCTCGTCAAGCTGGCGGAATAGGTGTTTGTTTTCCATTTCAAGGCTACTTATCCTGCAATGAAGAGGTTGCACGACTTTGGCTACTTCGGAGACCACCAATTGAGAGATCTCATGTAATATCTGTTCGACTGCCGCAGCAATCCTCAGAACATCTTCCTCACCCCAGACAACTTTTGGAAGTGCAAAAGCAGGAATTAAGACTCTTGGTTGGCCAGGTATGAAAGGTGGTTGGCCCTATGGAATCTGCTGAACTGGCGAAGTCATGTGAGGGAATGGTTGGGATTGCAGTGGGTTTGGAGTATGTAGTGGGTTTGAATCACTTGGGCTGGTGGAAAGAGAACCCTCCCTCTGCTTCCTAGGGGATCGAGAAGTTTCAGTGTTTGATTGAGATAGGGCATCCAGATTTCTTCTGTTGTTTTAATTACTATCACCCATTGTGCAGTTTTAGTTTTGATGAAGTTTACACTCAATTAGGCACACAATTAAAGCACACTCAAGACACACACTGGCTATATTTTGTACTGCAGTAAAGTATCAACCAAGGTATTCATAAAAAGTCCTAAAAATATCAGTATTACTTAAAGCGTAGAATGTTATTATATATGTATTCAACAATATTAAACGATGCAGTATAGAAAAACACAACGGTAATGAAACTAAAGCGCACTGACAGTGTTGAACGATACGGTGAGAAGTTCTCGTGGACGCTCACAATGTAAACAATACAAATTTAGTAACAATTACATCTAAGGAATAATTTCATCAAAATTGCACCAATACTTCTCTCAAAAATCATGTTTCCAACTCATATTCCCCATCTCTGCATACCACACTGCTGCACGGTATTAATAATTAATTACATTAATTACATTAATTTATAACATATTTTGATGAGATGTTGTAAAACGTGTGCACTACCCAACATGGGAAGCATCTCTTCAGGGTTAGAAATCGTCCATGTTATCTGTTATCAAGTAGCTATCACTGGAACCTCTTTCATTTCTTCTGTATAAAAAATGCTATTGCTTTAATGACATCTGAATATCCATCCTTGTGTTTAAATTTTCAATGATTAAACTAAATAATAATTCGCATTCCTCGCAATCTTTTGATGGCTCGAACTCTTCTTCATCAAACCTAAAGGAATGTCCTCATTAAATGAATCACTTTTCAAAGCAGAGTAAAATCCATATTCTTGGTGATACGTCTCCGTGTGTAACGATGTCAATGTCGGAGAGGGGTCCGTGTGTTTGGTTGACTCGAACCCTAACCCTAACCCTGACTCGAACGTGTGTGTATCTGTAGATATTAATAAATATTTTTAAAAAAAGAGCTTAAAATATAGTAATCGATTAATATAGTATGAAATACTAATTTTGTAAAATCAAAAAGATGTTAATTTTAACAATAAATATTAAAATCATCAACAACGGTCACAAAACACACCAAACCTGTAGAACTTATCAATCTCTAAGTAAAGTAATAAAAACAGATTCTACTGATCTGAGACACTTTTAAGACATTGACTTAGTGTCTCTTCTCTTACACTTCGACTGGCTTCATGGTTACAGCTGTGGTGTCTGAAAAAAATTACATCCTTATAAATAAATCACATGAAATCACACGCATCATTCCATGTAAATTATGTTATCCAGAGAAGGATATGGAAATAACGAACAGTATTCAATCTCAACGTCCATTAAACAAATATACAAAATAAGAGCAGAGCAAACACGGACCTCCGAAACATCAGAGGTGGGATCAGGTGCCATGGAGGAGTGAGCATCCCCTGCCGACCGGTCACACCCGCCGTGTGCTCGTTGTCATAATCAGGAAATAACGGAAAAAATCCGTGGTCAATTCAGTGTATAAATAATGGACTAACAATTGGTATGAAAAACGTCAGTCAGCATTTCATTCAATGATAAATTGTATTTGCTGACAAGGTCATTGTATCGACCATAGAATTTACGAAATGATGACTTTAAACGAGACTGTTGATATTCTTGTTTCATCAACTTGCTTGTCAATAATTTACCTCGTTTAAGAAATTGTTCATACGTAGAGCATGCTCTTGCGTATCGAATCAACTGAGATATAAATACTCCGTATGCAGGTGATGAAGGTATATTGCTGCATAAGTAAGGGAAGTTGACGATAGAAAAGTTAAAGTCATCACGTTTATCATATAGCTTGGTTGTTAGATTACCATTAGTGTCTTTTTCAAGTAAAATATCCAAGTATGAAGCAGAAGTGTCGGACTCTGTGGTATCTTTTATCTCAAGCTCACCAGGATATATCGTGTCGACGTAGGAATGGAAATTATCATTATTAATTGACAATACGTCGTCGATATATCTAAATGTCGAGTTGAAGGCCACAGCAAGTGTTTTCTTCTTTTCACGCAAAAGATTTTGCATAAATTCTGCTTCATATGAATATAAAAATAAGTCTGCTAATAACGGAGCGCAATTTGTACCCATGGGAATTCCAATAGATTGTTGGAATACCTGGTCTCCAAAAACCACATAGATATTGTCAATCAGAAACTCAAGCATCTTCTTGATGTCAACTTCAGAGTACTTATGTGTGCAATCAGAATCTGTTTTAACAAAATAATTTTTCAAATGACCAATGACGAGGTAAGTAAACTTACGAGTTCCATTTTTGTTGAAGAAGCAGCTGTCAATGATATCAAAAAGCCTGGATTTTAATTTGTCGTGGGGAATTGTTGTGTATAAAGTTGAAAAGTCGTAAGTTTTTATGCTGTTGATTTTTGTAAAGTCTTGTGATTTCAAATTGTCCAAAAGTTCTTTAGAATTTTTAAGTATCCACATCTGATTTACACCACTTCTTGAATATATAGTTGTACAGTACTCTTGAAGTTTTTCCTTCACTACTGTCAATATTTTAGTGAGAAGTAACGAAAGAGGCTTGGTTGAACATTTACTGGAACCTGCAATGTATCTTTGTTTGTAAGGATTCTTATGAAGTTTCGGAATCCAATATATATAAGGTAGTTCAAATTCATTTTGGCTCTGTGGAATATTAAAAGTATTCAAAACTGACAGGTGATTTTGAAGAATTTCTTCCTTAGAAAGAGTAGTATATGTATAAGTAGGATTACCACTCGTAGAATTAAATCCAAGTTCTTCTAAAATGCAATTAATATAATGAGCCTTACAAACGAAGACAATGTTGTTACCTGCTTTGTCGGCAGGAACCAGTACGTACTGATCGTGTAATCTATCTAATTCTTTTTTCACTTCTGGTTTATTGAACACAGAAGGATAGATGGTTTTCATTTTGCCCCTCAATCTTTTAATACGTGACTTTAACATGGATCTGATACATTTAATCCATTCTGACAAGGTGTCAATGTCTTCTTTTTCATATCTAGCCCATCGTCTGGCGTAATTTTCAACAGAATCCATAATATTTATGAAATTCTGACGCCAGTTGAAGGATCGGGGTTCCCTATATTTAGGACCTTTTAAAATAAGTGATCTAAGGTCCTCATTACGAACTATATTTACGTCACCTGTAATAACGTGTCCAGCAGGACTATAGTTATAGGGCGAAGAAGAACATGAACACGAAAGGGGATTATTTTTCAGATAGTCGATATCCAGGCCATGTAAAGTATTTTTGTAATTGAAAAGTTTGGAAGCAATGGTCGATGTATATTTGTAGGAAATACAAGGCGTAGTCTTTAACTTGAAATATGGTGGAATATAAGACTGGACCCTTTTGTGATTAAGAATATTACTAATATTTACCGCGTCAATTCCTTTATTGGCATATTGAAGTTTAAGGAAAAGACGGATTGTTTTAGCTGCATTTTCTTCCGTGAAACGTGCGGGTTTAAAAAGCCTATGATGTGCAATATCCATAATCACAGAACCGAGCCTATATTCAGGTGTCGAGGAATCTAAATTTGGATATTCCTTGGTCTTTTCAAGAAGACTATTTAAAAGTTTCAAAGGGACAGAGTAAAGTTTGGTTCGAATATGATGTAGACCTAACTGTTGATTTACATAAGGTAGTAATGAATCAAAAGAGACATCGTGTATTGCAGGTTTATTGTACGAACGATGTCCATGACTACGCTTACGTCTCTGAGTATTGTTAAAAAGTCCCATCACATTTACATTATTACACTGTGGGCTTGTCAGATTTCCTACACTATCGACATTGTCATTACATCCATAGGGAAAGGATGTCCCTAGTTTCCTAATCCAAACTTCTTCACGTTGTCTACGGAAAGGTGTACTCAAAGATGGACTATTCGTGTGGTGATAAATCTTTTCCAGAATTCTAACTTTCATTGATAAAATAGAATGATCAGGTGAATTAAAATGTTTATATAAAAGCTGCTGACCACCATGATTTATTTGAAATCGATGACCTGATATTCGTTTGTTGAGCGATCCCTTGGTTTCACCGACATAAATTAGTCCACACAGATTACATTCTATTACAGGACATGTATAAATTCACTAAAACTGAAATCCAAGGGAGAAAAAAAGGATGTACCACACTGTAAAGTCGGTATGCCGTTTATGAAGACCTGTTCACAAGGCATCTCGGAACAATGTGCAATAGCGTGAGAAACGGTTTTTTTCTCAGCCCTCCTTCACTGCAGGTGCAGTTATGTAACGCACACCTGGTCCAGTGCGATACTGTGGGAAATTTGCGGCAGGGATGAGGTAAAATGATGTGATTTTTTAACCATATTTGTACACAATAAATAATTACTTCATTACACTTACCTAAACAGAATACTGTAAATCGTTTTAATTTCACGGTGTTAAAATTTCACGATATCTCAATAAGTAGCAATCGCGATGGTTTTAATTTCACGATGCAGGAAATTAATTCAAAATTTCTTATAAGCCATTAAACGTTTCTAAAGACTAATACTGACATTCACGATGGGTTTAATTTCGCAGGAAAATGATAAATCGCGAACATAGCGAAATTAAAACCATCGTGATTATTTGCGAATCTACAGTATCCCCCGAGGTGTTCATTTCGATGGTTTTCACCCCCTGATGACAAAATTTTTGGTACTGGCTTATCGTTCCGCATTCTCCTCTCACTAATAACTGTTCAATTTTCACGTCCGTTTGGAGGTTTTCTAGCCAGCACTCGACCTCCACATATTTCGCCCCGTAGACACAAATATTCTCTCCGGAGCATGTCGCATAGTCTCCGGCAGAGTATTTGCACTCCTGACAAGCGCTTGTAAACAAAACGATGTTGAAAAATAAACTGAATACGATTGAATTTTCCATTTTTAGTGATACCTTAATTTAATAATGAACGAGTTCAAAATATAGTTCTGGTGGACTTTTATCTAAGGGTGTATACTGGTCAATGTGGTCATCCTTTCTTTTCACTCGTGATTTTATTCACTTATCAACTGATTACACTGATTAAAATTGATGTACAGTGCATACAATCATAATAAAAGTCACTGAATTTGATCAGAAATGTGCTAATTGATCGTTAGGAACTGATTGTAAAAATGTCATCGGAATAATTTCTGTGGCATGTTTCAATTACAGATACACACTTTTAATTTCACGCTTAAGGATTTTTTTTTCTCGTCTCTCTCTGATTAGAAAAAAATGATGACCAGTACATATTTTACATTTTTTCTCTCGTCGGCAGATTCACTGTAGACATTTCAAAATCCTAAATTTATTATCATTCAAATTGGGTACTCATATCACGTGTTTTCCCCCCAATAAAAAGAGAAATTATACCCTTCAAACTTTACCTATCTCTAAAAAGATGGATAAGTATGTTCATTTATATTTTTTTATACACATTCGATGAATACTTGGGCGCATTGAATTTTTTTTTATCAGTGACTTTTTTTTTTCTTTAACCAGATGCATATGTCAAGACATCAAGGAGATGACCAGGGATTTATCCCTGGTCATAGAAAAGCTCGAAGGGCTTCCATGTCCGTAAGTACTTTTCTCAATTTTTTTTTTGTTACTAACGAATTTTGTCATTTCTTTAATAGATAATAAAAATAATTTTTTTGTCTTATTATGTTCCCCAAACGGAGTTTGGGAACATATTGTTTTTACTCGGTTTCTTATTATGTTCCCCAAACGGAGTTTGGGAACATATTGTTTTTACTCGGTTTCTTATTATGTATTGTTTTTACTCTGTTTCTTATTAAGGTCTTCCGTCTCCAACGGAAGACCTTCTTGTTATTCTTCGGTTTCTTTTTCCCTATTATTATTATTATTCTTACCGATTTTGTGCACGCGATTTCTCGTAAACTACTGGACCGATTCTCATGAAACTTTAACATCTGATAGGTACTGATCTGAACCTTATTGGAAATTTTTTTCGTCGATGACGTCACTTCCGGTCGTGAGATATGGACAATTTTCTGATTTTAAAATGCAATTTTGTCTTGATTTAGTAGCGAAAACTGCTT